>CAUYTI010002219.1:0-14414 GCA_963575145.1 Galago senegalensis | reverse complement strand
CACAGGCGCCCGCCACAACGCCCGGCCATTTTTTGGTTGTAGCCGTCGTTGTTTGGCGGGTCCGGGCTGGGGATTCGAACCCGCCACCTTAGGTGTACGTGGCTGGCGCCTTAGCCAGTTGAGCTATAGGCGCCGAGCCAGTCATTCCTTTTTTCTATCTTTCTTTCTTTTTTCTTTTTTTTTGAGACAGAGTCTCCTCGGTGACTCCCCCCCCCCACTAAAGTGTGATGATGTCATTGTAGCTCACTGCATCCTCAAACTCCTGGGTTCAAGGGATCATCCTGCCTTAACCTCCTGAGTGGCTGAGTAGCTAGGACTACAGGCATGCACAACCACACCTGGATAATGAGGTCTCCTGCTCAGGCTGGTCTCAAACTCCTGAGCTCAAGCAGTCTTCCTGCTGGACCTTTAATCTAAACTGCATATCCTTTTGAGGTTGTTGAGAGAAGTATTTAAGAATAAGAAATTAAGGTAGATACAAAGAACAGACTCTTCCAATATGAATACCCTATTTTTCTGACTTTATTACTCATTTTTGTATTTACCACAGAGTGAGGCACCGAGTTAGATACAAAGAAGGCATTTCATAAATAGTGATGGGGAATTGAACTAAATGTATTATAGTAGCAGAGGTAGGACAGATTCCAGTGTTCTCACACATTGGTACATTTGGCAAAATGTGTATCATGGCTTGTATTTCTACAAGAAGAGGCTAACAATTTATTCATACTCCTCATTTGGAAGATCCCCACTGTTAAACAACCTGAATTCTTTTGCAAAAGTTTGAAGTTGGCTTCGTTGCCTTCTGAGAGCCTAGGAATTCTATCCGGCCTACTGTGCCTACCAAGCTTCCACGGGGGATAATAGCAGACAAGCAGAGTCAGGCAGGGTAGTCGCTGTGGGCTGCTAGGGAGGATGTGCTGTGGTTAACAGTAGTCCCAGCCACTGTCTGTCAGAAATCACGTGAACTCTCCCAGGGGCTTATCCTTCCAAGCAAGACTCCATAGACTACTCTCCTAGAATTTCCCACCTCTCCACCAGGAAAATGACCCTATTATAGATTCATGAATAGCGGCTATAATAAATGAAAGAGAGATGCCATATTTGCTGAGACCCTCACTCAGACAGACTCCAGCATGTGGGGAGATTGCAAATGATAACTCCCATTCCACAGCTCCAGCATCAGAGCTGGGACTGCTCCCTGGTTTCTTTATGTTTGGGAAACAAAGGAGAGAAGACACATCTGCTTCCACATTGAAATAACACACCATTTAAACTCCCAAAGAACCAGGAAACTTAATTAGTCTTAGTTTCCCCCATTGGCTGGTGAGAATTCAAAACATGAGATCCAGTTTTTTTGCATGTCAAGTTACATGGGAGAGAAATAAGACAAAGTAATTTTATGTGTCAATAAAGAGAAAATCTGGCATATGTATGTAAGTTTACCATTTAACCTCTGGGATGTAGAATTACTGCCTTCCCAATCTGCCTAAGTGAGCTGTTAGAAAGAAAACAGTGAAAATCATATTGACAAAGATCCAGTAGAAAATGAACAAGGAGGGATTTTATGCTGATGTGTATAGTGTTAAAAAACAAAAAAAGAACATAGGCAAACATAATTACCCTAACAAATGTAGCTAATCCAGCCAGACCACAAAGAAAGAATCATTTTGTCCTTATATTTATGCCTTCTTATAGTGCCCCCCAAACCACATTTATGTCTTTAGTTGGAGAGGTTCCTAACTAACTTCTAAAACCCTTTTCCTGGCTGGGATCCATCCTTTGGAGGAAAATAAGCAAAGGGAAACCCTAGCTGACAGAATCTGGCTTGGCAAGTCATTTCAGCACCAATCAGAAATTATGGATTTGGGAGTGGGGAGATGTGGGAAGTCAGGCTCTTCAAAATAAGATAACTCAGCTCTAGTGGTTCCTGGGGAGGGAAAGTTGGGAAACCATCTAGTTTCATAAAAAGTGCCTCTGCATATTGATTAAGAATTCAGTCTCTAAGTTATTATTTATCGAGCTATTATTTTGTGCCAGGCATTGCATCAGAGGTCCTGGTATACTTTTTTAATTGCATTATCAAAACCCTGTGGTATGTGTCACATTATTCTCATTTTAAGGATGAGGAAGTGAGGTCTAGGGGCATTAAATAACCACCCAGGTCACCTTGGGGCAAATAGTAGTGACAGAGTGACAGTACAAATTTACTGTACTCAGCCCACAATGCCTCTCTTCTAAACACTGACTTCCCAAACACTGGTATTCAATTTGCATTTGTAATTGCTCCAAAGCAGTTTTTGGCGAAATGGCGGAAATACAATCCATATTACATTGTTACTGTATGTGCTGGGATTGAGGCTGCCTGATGCCAAGGCCTGCATTTATACCTCTCTCAATCTCCAGCTCCTCTGGTGGTGCCCAGCACAGAACAGAGTCCTAAGAACATCAGAATGAATGCCGTGTTCATGATCTCTGGTGCCATTTACTAATGTTAAAAAATTTCAAAAATATCACTAGTCTCTCATGTGAATACCATAAAATCATGTATTTATTGTGTCAGCAGTGTCACGGGAAATGAACTCAATCTGAGGGTACACCTCATCTTGTACCCTCTGTGAGGAGACAACAAGCAAACAAGCTGAGCAACAGAATTGCTCTTAGCAAGAAGCCATAGGTGACTCAGTATATTAGTTTCTTCTTGCTGCTGTAATAAATTACCACAAACTTAGTAGCTTAAAACAGCACACAACTATTATCTTTCTGTTCTGGATGTCCAAATAGTCCCTATTGATCTTATTAGGCGAAAATGAAGGTGTAGGCTCTAGGGCACAGGACAAGGTCCCCAGATGACCTTGGCTGAACCAGCTCTTCCTCTCTTGCTTGTAGTTCCTGAGCAGATTGCACCTGTGAATGTAACATCCAGCAATAAGGAGGAAATGTCCAGAACAGCCCAGGCTGTGCTCTCATACTTCCTAGACCAAGAAGATCTGTAAGATTGAGCTTATTAATCCAGTTTTTGCCCAGCATATACAAACCCAGGATGGGTTTCTTGAACCCATCAGGCAACTTTCTGGAATCTTGGGGGCCCCATTCACCATAGATCATGGGCTTCTGTTCAGCCTTGTTGCCTATGAGTAATAAATTTGCTTTGCCTGATTTGTGCAACTATTCTGTCTCACCAGACTCATGCAATTGGTAGAGAACCTTTGTACAGGTGAAAATCTGTTCTTTTGCCTCTTTTTTAAAAATTAAATCATAGCTATCTACATTAATACTATCATGGGGTACAGTGTACTGTTTCTGTATACAATTTGAAATACTTTCATCCAACTGGTTAACATAGCCTTCATGGCATTTTCTTAGTTATTGTGTTAAGACATTTATATTCTACATTTAGAGAGATTCACATGTACCCTTATAAGATGAACCATAGGCATGATCCCACCAATCACCCTCCCTCCACCCACCGCCCCCCCTTTCCCCATATTCCTGGGCTAAAATTGGGTTATAGCTTTCCTATAAGAGCTATAAATTAGTTTCATAGTAGAGCTGAGTACATTGGATACTTTTTCTTCCATTCTTGAGATACTTTGCTAAGAAGAATATTTTCCAGTTCCATCCATGTAAACATGAAGGAGATAAAGTCTCCATCTTTCTTTATGGCTGTGTAGTATTCCGTGGTGTACATACACCACTGTTCTTTTGCCTCTTCAGCTTCTAAAAGCCACTTGTGTTTCTTGGTTCATAGTTCCTTCTTTTATCCTTAAAACCAGCAGCATGGCATTTTCAAATTTCTCTCTGACTCCTACTCACCTGCCTCCACTTATAAGGACCCTTATGATTATATTGGGGCACCTGGATTATCCAGGATGTGCTCTCCATCTCAATAACATATCATGTGTTTAAATATCATATGATTAATGCAATCACATCTGCCAATCCCTTTGCCATATGAAATTACATACTTGGGTTTGGAGAAAGATGTCTTCAGGGAAACATTAGTCTGAGTATTACAATTGGTGAAGAGTTCACCCACCAGCTTAGGTAGACAGGGCACTTCCTACAGAGATAGGTCTTTAAAGACCTTTCATAACTTTTTATCTGGTTTGGTGAGAGACATACAAGTGTTTTAATTAATGAGTACCTAGGAAAAGAATGAATAAAGATATGGAAACAGTATTTAAGAATGACAAATAAGGGCAGGGATTCCTTGGAAGACTTGTTAACTTTTGTTGATTGATATCCTCATAAATTTCCCCCACCTCCCTATGCACCATTTATATGCAAATAAAGTGTATTGCCCACAATCCTTAAAGGACTGTGTATAATTCTCTTTCCCTCTTTTCTATCTAGTAAGTCTCCAGGCGATAGGACCATGAAGTGGGGTATTCAGGGTTGAATTCTGGCTGCCACACTCTAACTTGCATCTCTAACTACTATTATTTATTACTGCTATTGATTTGTATTTCATAAACCCCTTAAACCACCTCACTTATTTGAGTAATTTCAACTAATATGTGACAAAAAGTTTCCATGAGAAAGTAACCCCAGACTCAATTTTTAAGGAATGAGGAGGAATAAGTATAAGGGGTAAAGGGGACATCTGGGCATTTCAGGTACAGCCTTGCGATTACTCATGGACCTACTGGTTTCTGTAATCGGCATGATGAAATGTTTGGTTTTGAAGCTTTTGTTGATAAGCACTTTATCAGAATTCTAAGGAGAGTCGGGCTTTATTGGTGAGCACTTTATTCATCCTTTAGTTCACTTTATCATCATTTACAATGAGCAGTTTATTATCTTCAACTTCAGTTCATGAGCATTTTATTCATCAGAATTCCAGGAGGAGTGGGGAGTCCTGGTTCAGGGAAGTTGGCCTAGCCCAGCTGGTCCCATGGAGAGAGGCAACAGCAGGAGAGAATTGCTAGACTTCTAAGAGTATGCACATAGTTGAGGGTTATAAGGGGAGAGTAGACGTTTTTGGACAGCAGTGGGATGTGAGAGAGGGAGATGGTGGAGGGCTTGGCAATGCCTGGTAAAGGGATTTCCATTACTCTTCAAATTTGTCCAGAAGGTACTCTGTACTAAACCATGAATGCTCTGGGATTCCTTGTGAAAAGCATCAGAGTGACCCTTAGCAGAAACAAACTGGCTCCTAAAGATGGAGAAGCAGAGAAAACCAGGATCCTGAGGTCAGACATTAGCAGGAATCAGAGAGAAGCCCTGGATTTGCAGAAACCAGGAAGTTGAGGGTTCAGAACAATTTACCTAAATACCCAAAGTCCAGCGAGGTCCTAAATTACAGTTGTATTGTCCGCGTTAGTCAAAATTCTACTTTCTTCACAGAGACATCCTTCATGACAATTAAGGACTGCAGAATTCTTGGGTTTTTTTTTTTTTTTTTGCAATTTTTGGCTGGGGCTGAGTTTGAACCCACCACCTCTGTTATGTGGAACTGGTGCCCTACTCCTTTGAGCCACAGGTGCCGCTCAGAATTCTTGTTTTTCTTATCTTTCTATTTGTAGGAGAAACTGTTCCTCTCTTTCAAACCTAACTCCCTCATTATTGGCTCAAAAATTCTCTACAGTGTAATTTGGCTCTCAGATTCTAACTATATCATATATTATTTGCCCTAAAATAGGTTTTAAGTTAGAAAAGAAGTAATAATTTTAAAAATTCAAATAGGAAAGAAAGTTACAGGAAGAGTTACAATAGGATTCCTTAGAGGTAATTGCTGTTGAAGGTTTTGTATCTTGTTGGATATTAACCAAACATACATGTGTGTGTTTGTACATGATATTCTTTTTAACCAAAGGACACATTTCCACATTAACAACACATTTCCATATAAATACAGACATATAAACCTTCCTTATCTCTCGCATCTAACTTTCTTTTTTTCTGAGACAGGGTCCCACTCTGTACATAGATGGGAATGTAGTAGCCTAAATGTAGCTCACTGTTACCCCAAACTCCTGGGCTCCCACCTCAGCCTTTGGAATGGCTGGAACTACAGGTGTATATAATCACACCCAGCTAATTTTTAATTTTTTTTTGTAGAGACAAGATCTCACTATGTTGCCCAGCCTGGTTTCAAACTCCTGGCCACAAGCAGTCCTCCTGCCTTCATCTCCCAAAGGGCTGGGATTACAGGTGTGAGTCACCACAACTGGTCTGTGTTTGATTTTTTTTTTTTTTTGGTTTTACAGTTTATTGTACATGTAAGAGAATAAATGTGAAAGATAAAATGTTTCAAACTTGGTCTGGCAAAGAAATATTTTGCATGAAGTCATTAAGAATATTTGTAGGGAATAATATGTCTCAATTTTTAACTTTGAAAACCTTTCAAATTTACAGAAAAATTACAAGAACAATGCAGAGACTAGCCAGGTGGTGTGGAGGATGCCTGTAGTCCCACCTACTCAGGAGGGTGAGGCAAGAAGATCTTTTGAACCAAACAGTTTGACATTGCTATGAGCTAAGACACTGTGACACTCTACTCAGGGCAACAGAGTGAGACTCTGTCTACAAACAAACAAATAAAAAGAATAATGCAGAGATGCTTTGTTTACCCTTTATCCAAATTAACTAATTTTTAACATTTTGTGTTTCTCATTCTCTCTCTATATATGTAGTATATTCTGTATGTAGAATTTTTAATGAATTATTACTCTTTAATATTTATTTTCTGGATCAAAGATATTCTCTTAGACAACTATGCATAGCGATTATGTTCAGGACATTTAACATGGTAAATATGTTAATAATATATACTCTAATATATAATCCATATTCTGATTTTGTCAAATGTCCCTATTACCTACTTACAGCATTTTCCCTTCAATGGTATTAAATCCAGTCCAGGATTAGATATTATATTTAACTGTCCTGTCATTTTCTTCTGCCTTAATCGGAAGCGGTTCCTAAGGCTTTCTTGACATAAAGAATTCAGAGAACATGGGCCTTTTATTTTACAAATATTAATATGCCTGAGTTTGGGATTTTAGTTTGAGAAGCTGACTTAAAAGTTTAGCAAGGGACACATATTTACACCTGAGTAATCTGAAGGAAGGAAACATGGGGAAATGGGTTACCAAGGGCCAATTTCACAGAGTTCAAAATGCATTATAGAATCAGCCCATCTTTCTGTCCATAACACTGACCCCAAGAACTATTGCCTTTAATAATGGAGAGGAAGCTAACATTTCCTGAGTACCTCTTTGTTAGGAACAAGGTTAAATATTTTATTTCTATTATTCCTCATCACAGCAGAATGAGAACATTAGTACTGCCTCCATCTGAGAGATGCAGAGACCTAGGATTCAAGTAGTTCATGACTTTATCTCGACTACAGAGCCAGTAAATGGTGGTGCTGGCTCTCAGATTCACATTTCCGACTTTCATTGTGCATTATACCATGGCCCCTAAAATGCGTTTTTTCTCTGGCATAGTTGTTATGGGTTGTTAATTCCTTGAACAAACACTACTCAAAATTTTCTGGTAAATGAGTGGTCTCCAACAGTCATTCTGTGTCACCTCAGCAGTTGTCTGTTGTCAGTTTCCGGGTGTGCGCTTAGCCAGAGAATGACCAGACACACCCAAAGCAAGGAGAGCATGAAACTAGGTTTACTGCGGGGGAGCAAGATAGGTTTATAGAGCAAGATACATTTGCCACCCATGGCCCCCTCTCATAACAAAAGGCTCTGGTTGTGGTCTGGGGTCTTGTTTTATAGTGTCCAAATTGGGCCCTCCTTGTGGTTCATATGTCATCATCGAACCACTCTGATGGACAGTTAACAACGTGGTTACTCTAGGTCACTTTCCAGGTCCTACCTGCCTGGGCTGCCTGGCCCACAGGCTGGGGTTTCCCTGAATTCTTTTGCACATTAGCAGGGCATTCCTAGTTCCCCCAGGTGTGGCAGTTTGCTTGGGACAGGATAAAGGGTGAGGCAGCACCACGACAGGGTACCTGCCCTTGTCCTTCTTTCCAGCCTGAGCAGCACCAAACCAGGGTGCCAGCTGAAATCCCTCACTGTGTACCTATCAGTTCTCAGCAGCATTTGACTTATAGTCAACTGATCATGTCCTCACTCTTGGTTTCCAGCATACTCAGTCTGCTGGTTATCCTCATTTCCCTGATTGCTATGTGTAGGTGGGACCCAGGGCTCCATCCCTGGATTTCCGCTTTTGCCTGTTCTCACTTGCTCTTTTTGCTACCATTTGGTCGCATGGATTTGCATGTCAGCTATGCTCACAAGTCCCACCTTCAGATCTCTAGCTCAGACCACTCCCTCGGACCTCCTACAGTACAAACAAGTGTGACATCAGCATTTTTACTTTGCCAGAGGACAGGGGAGGCAAACTTTGCATATCCCAGAAATGAGATCCTGATTCTGCATACCTCAAATCTGCTTTTCCCATTGTCTCCCTTATCTTAGAAAATGACGTTCCCACTTTTTAATTGTTCAGTCATAAACTTTTGACTCACCATGGACTCTTTGTCTTTATGATTTCATTCAATCCTTAAGTAAATCCGGTTGGCCCCACTTTCAAAATATATCCTGAAGTTGTCTATCTCTCACAACTTATTGTCCTGGTCCCAGCTCCCCACTCTACTTGCTTAGGTATTAACAATTCTCTGTTTTATCATTATGTTTTTAATTAAAAATAATTTTTTTTAAAGACATGGTCTCACTCTGTCATGTAAACTGGACTGTGTTGGCACAATCATATCTCACCGGAAGCTCAAATTCTTGTGCTTGAATAAATTCTTTAGCTTACTCACAGATTGATTTTTTTCAAAAGAACCTTCAGGCTGGTGTAGCAGCACACTCCTGTAGTCCTAGCTACTTCGAAGGCTGAGAGAGGAGTGGAGGAGTTCGAAGTTACAGTGGGCTATGATCAGGTCACTATGCTGCAGGCTGGGTTACAGAGTGAAACTCCGTGTAATAATAATCATGATCCTAATCATTATTAATAATTAAGACCTTAGTATTGTAATTAATAATACTAATAATAATTAAGGAAAAAATTTAAAATAATAAAAGAATATTCATTTATAAGAGGAGGTTCCAAATATCTGTCTATTCAAGTATTCAGCTTAAGAAAGTTTTAACTTCTTTCCTTTTTGAATAGTTTAGAAATTATATGCAGCTAGAGATAAATTATATAATCTCTGATTAGAAAAGTAACATAATTATTGTAGGAAATGTGGAAAATGAAAATAAAATCAACTTGTAATCCAACCACCTGGAGACTGGTAACATTTTGGTATATTCTTTCCAGACCCATTTACTTTCCGTGAGATTTTATATTTAAGTTTCCTTATCCCCATGACAAGGAATGGAACAAACAAACTGAGGAACTCCAAGCTGACTGTGGTTTCATGCTTCTAGCAAAATGCCATCCTCACAGTTCACTAACAGCCGCAAGCACTTCCATGGAATTTTTGGGCGCTACTATTTTCCTTTTCCAAGAAAGCATGCTATAATTTGGGTATTCAGGCTACCCAAACTTCCACATAAGGATCTTCCTTCTAAAGTGACCTGAGGATTCCAGAAAACTAAACATTTGGGATTTGGGAAATTCAGGTCGACTGATACTATAACAAACTCAATAGAGTAAAGGCCAGAAGCCTGGGGTTCTAGTTCCAGTTCTATAACTATCTGAGCTTTTTGAACTATAGTTTTGTTAGGGCTGGGAATGGATACTCCAAAATATGGTGCATTGACATGCTAAACTGAAGTCTCAAGGTCTCTCTGAAAGCCCATCTCTACCACCCTCTCTCCCAAAGAACAGGATGAGGGTTAAGTTCCTTTATCTTTCTAAGATTCAGACCCACCAAAAAGAGTAATTGCCTCCTGTAAGACCAAAAAGGTAACCACATCAGAACAGATTCTTTCCTTGTCAAAGACGACTATTTACAAGCTAATTTCTGTTCCACCATCCATTCATTCTTCCTAGTAATTCTTCCTTACCTTTCAACAGAATTCCTCTTCCTCTTCCCATAACCTATTTTTGCCAGGATGGTCTATAAGCTTCTGAACCCCACTGGGGGTGGGTAGCCAATCACTCTGTGATTCTCCCCATATGCAATTTAAATAAATTTGTGAGCCTTTTCTCCAGTTAATCTGCCTTTTGTGAGTGGAAGTTTCATTTTTCAGTGAACCCTCAGAGGATGAAGAGAAATTTCCCTCAGCCCCTACACCTTGCTCATTTGGAAGATGGAGACAATATCTGCCTCACAGTTACCATGAGGATCAGACACAGTAACCAATACATGCTTTAACGTCCCTGAGGATCAGACATAGTAACCAATACATGCTTTAACGCCTATAAACCACAGAACAGATGTAAAAAATAAAATTGTATTAAAAATGTGAGGAAAGAAAAATAGAACAGTCTGAGCTATGTGAAGTATGCAAAATTTATCAGGCCCAGAGAGACCTTAGTGTAGCCAGAATCTCCCTCTCTCAGCTGAGTCTTTGGTCCTGGAGACTTAAAGAATGAATCCATGGATCACCAAGAGGAAGCGAAAGGACAGATTTTTTTTTATTGATAGAAAAGTGGGGGGAAAGATGAGCCTTTAGCACACATAAGGGGAGTTCCTGATTGTGGACCTTCTGTTTGGGGATTGATATCCAGCTTTTCCTACCCTGCAGGCAGGGGGTTTGAGGAGATGGACTGTCACAACCTTTTTGGTACCTGGGGCCCGAGGGCAGAAGTTCATTTTCAAACTGCCCTTGTGTAGGCATGGGATCTTGTTTTGTTTAAGGTGTGCTCTCTGCTCTGAGAGTGGCAGCTGAGGTGGGACGCTGCTTAGGCCCAGAGAATGTGGTTGAGCTTGTTTAAGTTTAGAAAATGGGGGTGCCTGGTCCAGCTCTGAGTAGGGGTGGAGGACTCTGTATCATGAGTATAGGACTTCAGTGCCCACATCCATGCCTGGGGACTAACGGCGCTTTATTCCTGACTAGCTACCTCATCCTTTATCTTTATGTGCCTGGAATAAGTGATATAAACAAAGTATAGCTAGCCAGGAAATAGCTTCTGTTGTTTTAGTATAAATTGTTGACATACAACTTAGAAACTGTCTCTTCCTTTAAAACTCCACTTGGAACTGATGCTAATTAGAGCACATAGTCAGGGCATCCTGAATCTGTACTCCTGGGTTGCAGTCATCAAACTGGGCCCAAATAGTCTTTTGGCTTAGCTTAATTTTGCCTCCATATTTTTTTCTTTAGGTTGACAGATGTGATAGATCTTAGGGCAGGGATGACATACATTGACAGCCATGCCACCACTCTCAGCAAGTCCAGGGGGAAAGGGCTACTCAGCTTTTGCAGGATTTCCCATTTTGCCCTAGAGTATTTTCTAATCGTGGGATATGGTTTTCCCACCAGAATGTGGACTTCTGGTGTATCTTCTTCCCCTCATTCACTGGTGTATCCTTTATGTATATCAACTTTTATGCTGAGAAGCATAAAATATTTTTAAACTGTCAATTTAAAAATATGCCATGATAAACTCATTGGATAGTGTTGTGAGTGCTTTTACATATATTAATAGAGATAGGGCAAAACATAGTAGAACGTAATCTAGATAGTCAGGAAAACTGTCTTAGTTTAGTCTGTTGCTAACCAAATATGGTGCCCGCCAAATCATTTTCCTCTTCTGCTGGTGAAAGGGAAGATACTTAAGGTTTCTCTGAGCTGCTAAACTCCATGAACTTTGACCCCTGTAGTGATAGATGCAGTCTTTGGTAAAATTACTTTTTGAGACAAGGCATTGAGTAAATCATTAGCTTAATCTACACTTGCCTTAACAAAATAAGCTTCAGTTCTCTGCACTGTGGGATGATGTTTGGAATTTGTTAAATCATTAACAGTCAGTTGTTTACGGTTTAGAGTGTAACAATACTCTTTGATGTTCCCTAATTATCATGCACGTTTTAAAATGAGTTCTGAACCACTTCTCTGCCTAATTAAACCTCATTGAAAATTTGTTGAATTTTAAAGAAACATTTGGTTTGCAAAAATATGTCATACATTCAGTAACCTTCAGTATTTCACAAAGGACCTATAAAACATTTTAAAACACAGTAAGGTAATGTGAATGAGAGGTGTCTTGAACTCAATAGGGGAAAATTTAGAAAGCACCATTTTTCAAACTACTCTTTTTTTTCCCTGCTGATAGTATTTTTTTCTGTTATTTTTAACAGCCATTTACACTCCTATTTGAAATATAAAGTACCTATAAACCCTAAAAATGTGGTTTTAGGGCTTAGGAAATTGTGAATAAATCATTATGTGATAATATCAACTAGTTAAACTCACCAGTAAAAGTGGTAAAGTAATAATAGAGATGTGTTTTTATACAAGGGCAGGGTTCATTGAACATTTATCTCTTTATATTAATGACTTCAATGTTTTTATAGCTATTTGAGGATATGTACTCTGAATAATGTCTTAAAAACAGTAAGCCTGACTCATCCATCACTGGTGTGTGTAAATTGGTGGAAATGTACACTTCCCTTCTAAGAATTTCTCCTATATGTATAATTATATGCTATGCAAAAATAGATGCTAATTTAAACGTTGTTTATTCTAACAAAAGACTAAAAATAACTTCTATATACATAAATGGAGGAGTGGACAGATTAAATCAAGGTACATTCATACAAGTAGATGCAATGCAGATGTTAAAAAGATATACAGACTAATGGGAAATGATCTCTAAAACATTTTACCAAGTGAAAAAAAAGGTGCAAAACCCTCTGCTCCTATTTGTAAACAACAGCATATCCCTGTACGCAGGCGTTATCTCTATGATGATATATGAGGAATCAGGAGTGATAGTTGCCTCGTTAAAATAGATTTTCTTTTTAAGAGCAGTTTAAGGTTCACAGCAAAATTGAGATGAAGGTATAGAGATTTTCCATCTACCCTCTGCAGCACAGAGATTTTAAATTTTAATAAAATTTTGCTTAGCAGTTCTTTCTTTCATAGATCCTGCTTTTGATATGGCATCTAAAAAGTCATCACCAAATGCAAGCAGATTTAGATTTTTTTTCCTGTGTTAGCTTCTATTTCTTCTTCTAGTTTTGCACTTTACATTTAGATCTGTGATTTACCTGGAGTTAATTCTTCTGAAGGATGTAAGGTCTGTGTCCAGATTATTTTCTTTGCAGGTAGTTATCCATTTGTTCCAGTACTATTTATTGAAAGACTCTTTTCTCCATTGCTTTAATTTTGCTCCTTTTTCAAAGATTAGTTGACTATATTTATGTGCGTCTACTTCTGATCTTTCTCTTCTTTTCATTGATGTATATGTCTATTATTTAGCCAATGCCACACTGTCTTGATTACTGTACCTTTATAGTAATTATTAAAGTCAGATAGTGTCAGTCTGATAGCTTTGTTCTCATTTAATATTTAGTTGGCTATTCTAGGTCTTCTGCCTCTCCATATAAATTGTAGAATAAGTTTGTTGATATCCATAAAATAACTTGCTAGAATTTTAAGAGGGATTGCATTGAATCTATAGATCCAGTTGCAAAGAACTGACATCTTGATATTACTGAATCTTTTGATCTACGAACATTGGATATCCTTGCATTTATTCAGTTCTCCTTTGATTTCTTTCATCAAAATTTTGTAGTTTTCCTCAATTATATTTTGTACATACTTTTAGATTTATGCCTAAATAATTCATTTTGGGGTGCTAATATAATACTATACATATAGTATTGATTTTTGTTTTGTTTTGTCATATTTTTTCAACACAGAATAACACTTCTGCTGTCCAGGCTAGAGTGCCATGGTGTCAGCCTATCTCACAGCAACCTCAAACACCTGGGCTCAAGCGATCCTCCTGCCTCACTCTCCTGAGTAGCTAGGGACAATAGGCACATACCACTGCACTCAGTTAATTTTCTGGTCCCAAACTCCTGAGCTCAAGGGATCATCTCACTTCACCTTGGCCTCCCAGAGTGCTAGGATTACAGATATGAGCCACCCCTCCCTACTGGTTTAATTTCAGTTTTTGCTGCTACAATGCTAGCATGTGAGAAAACAATCAACTTTTATGTATTTAAGTTGTATCCTATAACCTTGTTAAAACTGCTTCTTAGTCCCAGGAATTTTTTTTTGTTGTTCTTGATTCTTTTGGATTTGTCACATAGAGAAATCATGATACCTGTGAATAACGAATTTTCATTTCTTTCTTCCCAATAGATATACCTTTTTCTTTTTTTCTTTCTTTCCTCCTTTTTTTTTTTTTTGTCTTAGCGCATTTTCTTTCTTTTTTTTTTTTTTTTATTTATACAGAGCCTCCAGCTATCCCCCTAGGTAGAGTGCTGTGGCTTAACAGCTCACACCAACCACCAACTCCTGTGCGCAAGCCAGTCACCTGCC
>CAUYTI010002217.1:0-13110 GCA_963575145.1 Galago senegalensis | reverse complement strand
GGGAAGGAAGGAAGGGAGGGAGGGAAGGAAGGAAGGAAGGGAGGGAGGGAAGGAAGGAAGGGAAGGAGGGAAGGAAGGGAGGGAGGGAAGGAAGGAAGGTAGGGAGGGAAGGAAGGAAGAGAAGGAGGGAAGGAAGGGAGGGAGGGAAGGAAGGAAGGGAGGGAGGGAAGGAAGGAAGGGAGGGAGGGAAGGAAGGAAGGGAAGGAGGGAAGGAAGGAAGAGAAGGAGGGAAGGAAGGGAGGGAGGGAAGGAAGGAAGAGAGGGAGGAAAGGAAGGAAGGTGGCCAGGTTGTTGGATATGTGTGTTTTCTGACTCAGCTGTCAAATCAAGAACCTCTTGACTACACTTACTTGTTAGGGTCTGACCTAGGTAAGCCTGAGACTAGAGCATGATGGAACAACATACAAGGGCTGTCTGGAAAGTATTCAGCTGTGTAATGTGAATAACAGATACATACATAGCTGGATAGTCTCCAGATGCCCCGTAGTTAAGAATTTCTCAAAGGTCCCTTGTGCTCAGCAAAGTTATAGGATCCAAGATCGATGTGCAACAATCCATTGTATTTCTATATGTGGGCAATGAGAATACACTAAGAACCTGAAAATGAGATGAAGGAAACGGTTCCTTTACAGTAGCATCAAAAAGAATTAAATACTGAGGAGTTAATTTAGCAATAGATATGTTAAATTCATCAGCAAAGATTTGTAGAAAACCACTCTAAATAGATCTCCTTCCAGAGTCGTATATTGACCTCCTAAGCAATGAATATTGAGGGTTTTTTATCATTTCTCCATTCAGCAGCATTGTTACAAGAATTCTGGATCAGATGCATCATCTTTAAGTAAAAGTCAATATAAATAAAATATGTATATATTTCCTAATTTTAAGAATGTGTTCTATAGAAATCTACACCTTGGAAATAATAGAATAATTTATGGCTCTCTAATCTATTCAATTATAAATTTATTTTGTAGCAACCCCTATCAAACATCATTTATGCGTTTCTAATACCTACCAGTATTTTCCATTCTGACATCACAAACTCAATGTGTCTAAGATGGAACTTACAACCTACATGCATTTGTTCAAAAATAGGTTTTGGCTTTGACTTCTGAAATGTCCTCTATGGAATAACAACTTGTCCATATAAGTCTGGAATCGTCTGGCATCCACATTTGAAAGGAAGAAGCAAAATTGTCTGTGCTTGCAGATGAAATAATCTTATATATAGAAAACCCTAAAGACTGGACTAAAAAGCTGTTAGAACAAACAAATGCAGTAAAGTTGCAGGATACAAAACACAGAAAAATTAGTTGCACTGATGTATACTAACAGCAAACTATCTCAAAAAATTAATGGAATGATTCTCTTTACAACAGCCTAAACAAAAATAAAACACTTAGGAATAAGTTTAACCAAGGAAGCAAAATATCTATACACTGAAAACGATAATAGGTTGCTGAAAGATAGTGAAGACACAAATAAATGGAAAGATATCTTATACTCATGATTGGAAAGATATAGTATTGTTAAACATGTGTGCTCTACCCAAAGTGATCTATGGATCTGATGCAATCTCTACCAAAATTGCAATGGCACTTTTCACAAAAATAGACAAAAAATTCTTAGAATTTATATGGTACCACAAAAGACTCAGAATAGCCAAAGCGCTCTTGAACTAGAATAACAAAGCCGAAGGCATCATAGTTTCTGAATTTAAATTATGTTACAAAATTTAAGTAATGAAAACAGCATGATATGAGCATAAAAAGAGACATGTGGATCAATGAAACAGCATAGAAAGTCCAGAAATAAATTCGTAAATTATGATCAACTGATTTGCACGCACATGTCCAAAACAAATAAGGGGAAAGGCCAGTCTCTTCAATAAGCTGAGTAAGGAAAACTGATACCACATGCAGGAGAATTCAACCAGGCCCTGATCCCACACCATCCACAGAAATAAACTTAAAATGGATTAAATCCTTACATTTGAGACCTAAAACTTTAAAACTTTAAAAGTGCTAGAAGTAAACATAGGGGAAAAGTTTCTTAACAAGCGTTGGGGAATGATTTTTTGATATGATCCTAAAAAACACAGCCTATGAAAACAAATATAGACAAACGGAATAACATGAAACCAAGAAAAGGTTCTGCACAACTAAGGGAACCATATTGCGAACCATATACCTTATGAACAACTTGTATCCAAAATATATAATGACTTCAAACAACGAATTAGCAAGAAAGCAAATGACTTGATTCATAAATGGACAAAGAATCTGAACAAGCATTTCTCAAAAGAAAAGCTGTACATCACTAACCATCAGGGAAATGCAATTCAAAATCACACGGAATATCACATCCTGCACGAAAATGGCTATTCCCAGAGAGACCAAGATAACGAGTATCGATGAGGAAGTGGAGATGAGGAAGAGCTGTATGCTGTTGGTGAGAATGTAAATTGGTACAGCCATTATGGAAAATCCACAAAATGTTAAAAATAGAATTGTCACATGACCCAGCCATTCCACTTCTGGGGACCCAGCCAAAGAAACTGGAGTCAGTACCTCAAAAAGTTACCTGCACCCCCATGTTCACTGCATCGTTGGTAACAGTAACCAAGGTATGGAATCAACCTGGGTGTCCCTAGGTGGGTGAATAAAAAATTGTGACACACGTTCACACACACACATACACACACCTACACATGCAAACACACACCCATGCTCGCAAATAATGTTTGGCCTTAAAAGAAGTTTCTGAAATAAGCCTGAAATAAGCCAGGCATAGAAAGACAAAAATGCATGATCTCACTTACATGTGGGGTTTATAGAAGTCAGGCTCACAAAAGGAAAGGGTAGGATAGTGGTTGCCAGGGCTGGTGGGGGGTGAGGGAAATGGGGAGATGCTGCTCAAAGTATACAAAGCTTCAGTTACGCAGGATGAACAAGTTCTGAAAAGAACAACCAATTAGGGCGGCGCCTGTGGCTCAGGGGGTAGGGTGCTGGCCCCATAAACTGAGGGTGATGAGTTTGAATCCAGCCCCAGCCAAACTGCAACAAAAAATAGCTGGGGGTTGTGACAGGTGCCTGCTGTCCCAACTGCTCTACGGAGGGCTATAAAGTGAGACTCTGTCTCTAAAAAAAAAAAAAAAACTAACCGAGCAGAAAAAGGCTCTGGACTCCTTCTCTTTTATTCATCATTCTCTCTGATTGTTTCTCCAGCAATTCATTCATCTCATTTCCGGTTGCGAGCTCAAAGCTAGAGCAGTGTATAACTTCAGCTGTTCACAGAGCATCTTAAGTCGTCTTGGCATCCATTCCAGTTACCAGTACCTTCTAAAATAGTCTCAAAATACAGCCGTGATAGTGCCGTTCCCAACCCCAAGGCATTACTTGCTCTTTCATTTCTCCTAAACCTAACCCGCCAGACACTTCTCTATTCTCCTATCCTACTATGTGTTCGTCTGGATCTCACCATCCATTTAAATTTCTCTTTTTCCACCATGACTTACATCTTTCTATTTCTTTACCTTGACTGACAGGAAGACTTTCCCTTGAAAAACTCTGGTTATACTTATTCCTTCAAATTGTGCCTATTCTCTCCTTTAAGTCTCAGAACATGTGGTATGGCAGCAAATTAACTTTTGTTTTATTAAAATAGTCAATATTTTTCAAATACTAGATGAGTATACACTGTGTGTCAATACACACTAGTTAGTACCCTTGAGGATTAAAATAAGAAAAATCCAACTTAAACTTCTTTAAGGGAGGGCTTTATTTAGAACTGCCATAAGGAAGGATGGGAGGTTGCAAAGTTCTTTATAAATGTATACAATTTTATTGTAATCAAACACCATGGCAGATTTAAATTTTTTAAAAAGTGGAATATTTTGTAAAATAAATAATTAAGAAGTTTTGTGTAAAGGTACTGAAGTGTCTCTAAGATCCCAATGGGAAGATTGCAGTTTAATTTGAAGAAAATTTGGGGAGGCACCTGAGGCTCAAGGGACTAGGGTGCTGGCCCCATATACCGGAGGTGGCGTGTTCAAACCCAGCCCTGGCCAAAAACTGTAAAGAAAATTTTGATTTGAAGATAAAATCCACCATCTGGTCTCTCTTCCTATCATGTTCTCCGCGTATATATGGTGTTATCTATCATCAAATCTCCCAAAGCACTTATTTCTCCTTCATGACAATGTCCCAAGGTTACAGCTTCCCAGTTCAAAATAACATGACCTGACTAAGTTGGTATTTTTCATCCATCCCTGATATCCAGCTGTCTTGGTCCATTTGAGCTGCTATATCAAAATACCCTAGACAGGGAACCTTATAAACAACAGAAATTTATTTTTCACTGTTCGGTCCAAGATCAAGGTGTCAGAGGATTCAGTGTCTGCTGAAGGCTACTTTCTCATAGGTGGCACCTGCTCTGTTCTTATGCGACTATTCTCATGTGGCTGTCCAACCCTGGTCTTTTCCATAATGTTACTAATGCCATATACAAGGGATCCCACTTCATGCCCTAATCACCTCCAAAAGCCCCACCTCCTACCACCATCACCTTGGAGGTTAGCATTACAAGATAGGAATACCCAGAAGACACATTCGCTCAGTGTGGGATGTAAATTGGTGGACTTCTCAGAGGGGTGACCCTCCTCAATCCTGGCGTATCCAAGGGAAAGTGCTTGAGCTGGGCAATCCCTACAAAATCCCTTCTGTACAAAACCACAGAAGATGAAAAATGCCTGGAGGCGTCAGACACCAAACTAGGCCTGTACCTTTAAGAGTCAACAGGTGGGAGGAGTTAAACTCTCTGAACTTCTCATTTGGAGTTAGATTAGGAACCCTGGCTTACTTCCCCCTGCAGATCGAACTAGTTTCTCCCCCTCATTTCTAAATAAGCCACAGGGGCTGTCAGCCTCTCTCTCTTTCTATCCAGGCTTCCTGGAGACTTGGGATTGTTTCAACCCTATCTTTTGACATTTTTGCATTTGGCATAGGCACCTTTGTTAAACATCAGTAAAAACCTTCTGAAAAGGCCAGAGAGGGGCTGCATTTTCTGGGTCTTACTGCTCGGCCTGAGTCAACGTACGCTTTCTCTGAGCATTCTCAGACATTATGTTTTAAACTGGCATAAGTGATTTTTCTTCATGTAGTATTCCAAGTCAGCTTTCAAACCAGTTCTGGGTTTGCTCAACGACCCCCAACAATTCTGACCATAGTGTAAGGGAAGTAATTGATGGGTCCTACTGGGATTATTTTCTGAGATATTACTTGAGCCAGGATCTTGGGGTGACAACAGTGAGGAAGAGTAGACGCTCCTGGAAAAGGGACTGCTCTGGGAACATGATAGCACAGGCGCCTACTCCAGGGGTTTGTAAAGATGTAGGGGACCAAATCCTGAGTCAAGGAGGGCAGAACAGAAAGATGGATGCGCTGCTTCTCTCTGAACACATTCAACGCCATTTTCAAATCCAATAAGGTAGTTCACCTAATTTTAGTGCCTTTTCTGTCTTTTTTGCATTAATTCGGGATTCAACATTTTTAAACATTCCTATCAATTTCAATATGTTTGGGTGGTTACATTTAACATGGATTTTACAAAAATAGCTGCACTTATGTGGAGATGTAAGATCAAATTAGGCTTTAGCATACTTTTCAAGTAATTGAGTTGTATCGGCCTGCCTTAACTCCTCCATCTAACTGTACTTCTTTCCCTGACTCCTTTGAACTATCCTCAGTTCAATGGGATTGCTCCAGTTATATTTTCCAAAGCCTCGTGAATGTCACTGTCCAGATACGTGGAAAGGTGTGGTACCCACTTAAAATCCCCCCCCCCAGTTTTTTTATTGGTTTTTCTGTTACACCTGGGCTGCTTTATTTATCTGGGAGTGTTCTTTGCTACCAAAACTGTATTTAATATATTTGTTACTCTAATTACCACAGCATAGATTTCGCAGGGGAACTTGGAGTGGGGGCCCCAAACTGAGGGCCAAGCCAGGAGAGGAGTGTGCTATTGTGCAGAAATTCTTTCAGTAGTAATGTGTAAATTAGAGTGGGCAGGAAGCTGAGTGAACCTTGAGGTGGTCACATGTGTCAAAAGATCAGAGAGTCTGGGAAAGTATAATAACAAATGAGTAATGTTTTTAGGGTCGTTTCAACATTCTTTATGTTTCAGAGAAAGACAGAATGGGAAGGGGAGCATAGGATGATAAAATCTGCCAAGCACATCTCAATTTCACTTTCTAAATTCTTAAGTAGTTCAGTAATATTCTTTTGTTGAAACAACTTACTATGATATTTTTATAGACTAATTCACTTTTGGGTAACTCTTCATTACCTAGGACCCTGGCCTGTACCACCTCCCCCCTACGCTGGTCTTATCAATTTTCATTTCCAGGCAATCTCTCCCACAGAATTCCAAATTTCATAATCTCTTAATATTTCCAGAGAATATGTAAACACCCTTCTCACAGAAGATGGGAGGCAATGATTTACGTACCCTTAGAGTATGCTGTATTTAACAAAAATGAAAATAATGAGATGGAGATCCTTGAAAAGCTAAAATAATTTAAATTTCAAGGGTTGATATATAGGTATAATATTTAAGGGGAGAGAATAATATAAACATTTCTTTGCTGGATGAAACATCAAGTAAATAAGAGTTTTGTAGGAACTTTTATTGCTACTACTGACTGTGGATGAATTAATGTGTAATTGCTTATGACTTCTAAGTATTGTCTGTAGACATCTTTCCTTCAGTGCTTGTAAGTTTTTCTCTTTTGGTTCTTTTTTTTTTCTTTCTTTTGGTTCTATTATAAACTGGTATGTGTGTCGATAAATGTTTTGGGGATAATTGCATTTTTTTTCCTATCTTTGAACACTTTTACACTGATAAAATCATTTTTAAACATATGGGAGAATCCAGAGTAGCTCTGCTCCTTCCCAATCTGTTCCTCTTTCCCTCCAGAAAAGATTGTGTTTCTGTGATCTTTTTTTTTGTGTGTGTGTGTGTGGTTTTTGGCTGGGGCTAGATTTGAACCCACCACCTCCAGCATACGGGACCAGCACCCCACCCTTTTGAGCCACAGGTGCCGCCCTATTTCTGCAATCTTATCAGCATTTAGTTTCATTTGTAACTAAATCTATGATCTTATTCTTTTCCTTAGTTGAAGTATACACTATTTAAAATTGAAGAAGTTTTCTCTAAGATCAGCGGGACACTTCAGACATAGTGGGAGAGTAAGATCTTGATGGATTATAGATTGCTGAAAACAACTTCTCTTAGCTTTGAACTCCATGACCTATTCTGAGAGCTCTGGGTATTCTATTTTCCTCTCCCACACTGCTTGACCTGCAACCGTAAACAATCTAGTCAGAAATGGTTGTCATGTATATCTTGCATCATGATATAAGCTGGTAAAATCAATTTCAAGTAACAGTTTAAAAATTAAGCTTGAATTACAATTATTGGCTTGGTACCTGTGGTTCAAGTGGCTAAGGGGCCAGCCACATACACCTAAGGTGGCGGGTTCGAATCCAGCCCAGGCCCACCAAACAACAATGATGGCTGTAACCAAAAATATAGCTGGGTGTTGTGGTGGGCGCCTGTGGTCCCAGCTACTTGGGAGGCGGAGGCAGGAGACTCGCCTGGGCCCAGGAGTTGGAGGTTGCTGTGAGCTGTGATGCCACGGCACTCTACTCAGAGGGATAGCTTGAGGCTCTGTCTCAAAAAAAAAAAAAAAAAGAATGACAATTATTCCCATTGGGCACCACTCATTCTGCCTCAGCTACACACGTAATCATATAATAGGATACTTGTGTATAACGCTAAGCTGGCTTTTGTAATGTCAATATCAATTCCTCTTTCCTCTGTGTGGCTTTTGACATGGGGGGATATTTATTCTCAGTGCAAAAGTATTATACATTGAAAAGAAGAGTATATCCAAATCAATACAATTTTAGTAAACAGAAAAGTATTATTAGCATTAGTACTAATAATATTAGTAATTTAGATTAACCATCTAATTTCTTAAATGAATAAACTGGGGCTCAGGTAGACAAAAAGAGGTCATTAGTCACCAAATATGACACAGCACTGTACTACACAGGGGTGGGTCACTCAACTGAAACAGCTTCTTTAATTTCTCACCCAATCCTCTTTCTGCAATAAGCATCTGCTGTGTAAGTGTAAGAGAATGTGATATTTGTTGAAATGACAGAAATAACCCAGAGGCTAATGCACCCTCGGTGGCTAGTCTTCCACTGCTTTGGGGCTTAGAGTGACCTCAGAGGGATAATAATGAGAGTTGAAATGAAAAGTGCAAGATAATCCCACAGGGAAAAAGTTACATTTTATCAGTTCAGTAGTTCTAAGAAATGAGAACCTGAGGAACTGCGGTTTCCTTGAGATTCCAGAGAAAGCTCTAGTTCAGAAAGTGTATTATAGTCCGTAAACCACCAGTGAATTTGTAAAATAAAAGTTTTAAAAAATAATCAGGTTCCTTTTAACATCTATTCAATTGGCAAACTTTAAACAATTAACCTCTCATCGGTGAGTATTCTGCATTAAAAATAGCCTACTTCCCTGGCAAATGATTTAGCTCACAAAATCAAAAAATATCTGGACCTAATGAATCAAATTCTGGGAAAGGATACTGAAAATAATTGCAAAAGAAGTAATATAATATGCACATTAAATTTTACTTTGCATGACTAATTATAGTCATGAAAAATAGCAATGGCTAAAATGCCTCAGAGCTTCTTAAATAAGTTTCTATTATCTTCAAAAGAGAAAATAATGTAAATATTCAATATGGTAATTGTGAATTGGAAAAGCCGTGAACAATTCTTTTGGTATAATGGTAAGCTAAAAGGGCAGAATGAAAAATTATAATGCTATTAAAACTGGTTTTCATGTGAAGCAAAGCTGGGAAAAAATATTTATAAATTGAAATACTGAATTTGGGAATTGGGGATTACAAATGAATATTCTTTCCTCTCTAGCTATCTCTTCAAATTTCCAACAATGTCATCAATAAATGTAATCCACGTCCTCTGACACATTCCCATATCAGAAGTTCAATCCACTAGTTCAATACACTTCTCAAAGCTTTCCCCTGGTAGTTTGAGAAATATCCATGGAGTCACCCAAGTGCTCTGCACAGAAACCCTAGAGATTTTCCTTCCACTTTCTAGATGGCCTTGGATGGCTACCAAAGAATGAGGGAATGAATCATCCTTGACATTTCTACAGAGAATCACCCTTTGCATGGCTGCTGTTGTCTGTGCCTTTCCCAAAAAAGATTGTTTCTTTTAGAAACTAGCTCCTATAAGTTACAAAGCTGCAAGATTCTCACTCAGTTCTCATCTCCTGGTGCAAGGAGACCCTCTGGGTTCTGTGTAGACATTGGAAAAGCTTCAGAACTCAGTCAAGAGAATTCTGTCCTCTGGAGTCCTCCATTCTGCCTCCAGGTTCTGGTCTATGGAATCTCCTCCCCCAGTATATTCTTCCCATCTCCACTACAAACTAAATAGTGGGCGGGGACCAGCACATTTTTATTCACTATCTCTAGAGTACATGGCAGAGTCAGGAATTCGACAGTTGTTGCATGAACAAATGAATTGAATGAATGAATTGCAGACAGATACCTGGGCTGCCAATTCACCAGGATATCCAGCATAATGAGGCATAATTAATGAGTCAAATCTCCACCAGACCCAGGGCTGTACATTCCCATGTAGTGTGGATAATGACCAATGTGTAAACTACACCTAGCCTGACTATTCAGGCCCATTTTCTTTCCCTTCCCTTCCCTTCCTGATTCTCACTTTGTCACCTTTGGTAGAGTGCCACGGCATCAAAGCTCACAGAAACCTCAAACTCTTGGGCTCAAGCAATCCTCTTGCCTCAGTTTTTCATTTTTAGTAGAGATAGGGTCTTATTTTTGCCTGGACTGTTCTCAAACCCATGAGCTCAGGCAATCTACCCATCTCTACCTTCCAGAGTGCTGGGATTATAGGCATGAGCCACCATGCCCAGCCTTAGACTCCTTTTCTAATCGGACATGGTAACTCAGTCCACAAAGCTCTGGAATAACTCAACCCTTCTTTCTGCTTTCTCTGTTTTTAAGAGGCTTGAGTTTCATTGACCCACTGTTACTGAGCCTCACGTTCTTTTCCCCTACCACACAGAAACCCTCTTATGTCCTCATCCTGCCAGCCTCGCTCTGTCACATCTGTGCTTTGTCACCTGCAGCTATTCTTCATGCAGAAGGTCCTCATCCAGCACCTGGAACATAGCAGATATTCAATACAACTTCTTAAATAAGTCAACTATTCCTCTGTGGAGGGCCTTGTTTGGAAAGAAAAAATATAATCCCTTTCCTACATTTAAGTTACTTTAATGGAAAATAGGGGCTTTCATTTCCTGCTGCAAAGAAGTTTCTATATCTTCATTCATGAGAAAAATATAAGGTATATTTTCTAGTTATCTTTCCCTTCTTTTGGAAAGATATAAATACTTTTAGAAGGAAAAAAGGAATTAAAATATTTAATGTAAAACACAACCTCTTTTATCTTAATAATTATCATTCATCTGTATAGTCCTTCCATGTTTTATTTTGTATTAAAAACACCCTTGCAAATGCACTATTCCAGTTGAGCCTTTATTTTTTTATTCATTTATTCATTCATTTAACAAAATAGTATTATTGAACACTTAATAAATGCTGGGCACTCTGTTAGCAACTAGGGATTTAAAATGAATTGCAGATGTATCCAAGGTTGAGGAAAACATGCAAAACTACATAAAGAAATGCCATCGTAGTTGTGTAATGGCTGCCGAAGAAAAGTTCAGGATGTGATGATATTTCGAAACATTAAAAAGGATGTCACAATGTAAGCACTCTTTCAACTGAATTGTAAATCATGGGAAGGAGGCATCTAGGTGAACAGTATGAATGAAGCTACCTAAGCCATAGAAATGGAGCTTGTAATGCTAGAGAAGTAGAAATAAGATTGATCAGTATGAGAATAAAATGGAAGAGGAACATGAGTGGAATATAGTGAAGGACAGTTTATGACTAGAAATGATGCTGGAGAGAAAAACAGGTTGCAGGTTACTCGGAGCCACATTTATTCTTTTCAGTTTGATTATCAAAGCAATGAACCTAACAGACATACACACGACGCTCTACTCGGAGACAGCAGGCTCAGAATGAACGTTCCCCTCAAGTATTCACGGGAAATTTCCAGAATAGATGGCATGGTAAGCCACGACAAAAAGTTTTAAATTAAAGAAGACTGACATTGTAATAACCATTTATTCCCCCAATCATAATGAAATGAATCTTGAAATCAATAGCAGAGGGATATGTGGGAAGTTCAAAGCAATGTGAAAAGTAAACACCACATCATTGAATAACTACCTATTGGATCAAAGAAGAAATCAAAAAAGGAATCATAAAACATCTTGTGACAAAGAAAACAGAAACACAGCGTAGTAAAACTTACAGGATGCAACAATAGCTGTACCCAGTGGAGTTCAGAGTGATAAAAACCCCTCATTACAAAAGAAGGCAAAATAGTGAGGTAATCATCAAAATTTTAATAAAATATGTAGTGCCATATCAATGTTAATTTCCTGATTCTGGTATTGCAGTTACATTTTGGGGAAAATACACATAGGAGTATTAGATGGTAATGGGATATCATGTCCATACCCTATTATTAAACATTTCAAAAAACTAATAGACTAAAGAAAATGTGGTAAAATATTATAACACATTAGGGGAATCTAAAATTTATTTAGGAATTCTTTGCACCATTTCTTCTGACTTTCCTGTAAGTCTGAATTTATTTTGAAATAAAAAGTTCTCTAAAATAAATAAATAAATGAAAAACAGTTCAAATAAACAGCTCAACTTTATAATTCAAGAAGAGAGAGAGAGAGAAGAGAAGAGAAACCAAGCCCCCATTTCCAAATGCAAGGAAAAAATAAACATTAAAGCAGAATGAAAAAAAAATACAATATAGAAAAACAATGGAAAAATTAATGAAACTAAGATCTGATCTTTACATCTGATCTTAGCCAAAAGGCAAGAAATGGTGACTGATTTCAAGAGAGTACTTTTTAAAATCTCCTTAAAAAAAGATGGAGACTTTACCTCTTTTATATTTACATGGATGGAGCTGGAACATATTCTCCTAAGTAAAATTAAGTCAAGAATAGAAGGAAAAGTATCCAATGTACTCAGTACTTTTATGAAACCAATTTATATTTACTCACACTTTCTTATGTAAGATAGATCACAACTATAGCCCAGGATGAAGGAGAGAAATGGAGTGGGAAGGGAGAGGAGGGAGGAGGTTTGATAGAGGGAGGGTAAACGGTGGGAACATAGCTACGGAGCATATTGCAAGGGTACAAGTCAAATCTGTCAAGTATAGAACATGAATGTCTTAACACAATAATCAAGCAAATGAGGTGAAAGCTATACTAATTAGTTTGATATAAGCACTCCAAATTGTATAAAAAAACACATTATACTCCACATATGAATAAATATATTCCTGATCTATTTGTATATGATTTAATAAAAGGAAAAAAGAAGAAAATACAATTACCTAATGGGCACAATGAAAAGGAACATGGCATACCTCCTGAATGAAAGGCTCGACTACAACTTGGATTTTACCTAACAAACACAAATGATGTAAACTAATCATCTGTGCTCTTGAAAGGGCCAGATCAGCGCCATTTTGTTGTCTACTACATAAGCTCTGTTAAACTGCTGGGCCACTCCCTACTGCTTCCCCCACCCCTGGTTACACAGCCATTAAGCCGTTGAATTGAGTCACCTAAGGCAGACAGCTGCCATAATAGGCAATAACTATCAGTTTCCTTGAACAGCTGCTGTAATAGGCAATAAGTATCAGTTCCCTTGAACAACTCCCATAATAGGCAATAGGTTTCTACTTCCTTGAAATTCAGGTATTCTCCTTCAACTACCTAATTAGGCTACACCACCTCTAGCCCCAGTTAAGAAACCCCCCACCCCTCACCTGTACCAATCCAAATTCTCCTTTACTAGTGAAATCATCA
>CAUYTI010002215.1:0-18549 GCA_963575145.1 Galago senegalensis | reverse complement strand
GGAGGCGGAGGCAAGAGACTCGCTTGAGCCCAGGAGTTGGAGGTTGCTGTGAGCTGTAATGCCACGGCACTCTACCCAGGGGGACAGCTTGAGGCTCGTTCACAAAAAAAAAAAAAAAAGAAAAAGAAATTTGGGCTCATGAAAGGCTTTCAAGAAAGTCCAGCCTAAGATTCCTTATAAAAGGTTTTAACAAAGCCAATTAAAAAAAAAAAGAACCTAGATAGCTAATAATTAATTATTCTTACTGCACTTTATGCAAATAATCAGTATACTGAAAGTACAGTTTATTTTTGCAACTAAGTTGATTCTGCTGTAATTTATCTTTAGTAAAAGGAGAAATTGGAGAGAGAAAAATAATTCAAAGAAAAAAGAGGCTGTGGCCCACCTATATTAAATCCCAGCCTTGTCTATACTGTTAGCTCATAAAATAAAACATAACTGTTTTACTAAATTAATCTGTTAAATAAAACTAAGAAACTGACCAAAGAATATAAAATCACATATAGTAATTATATTTTAATGTAACTGTAACACTACATACTATAACACTACTACTGTACTTAATCCATATACTCTACTAAATTTACTACCAACAAAAGCCAAGTGACCCACTTAATATCATACTTGAAAACTATATGTATTTAACCATATTTTATTTAATCTTTTATATTTATACATTCTTTCTTTTTAAGAAAAAATCAGGAAAATTAAGCCCCCCTAACCAGATTTACACCAACATCCTGATTACACACACAGCAACAAGAATAAAGAAATCCTCACCTAAAGTCAACCCAGCTGACTAGAACTTCACTGTCCCATAAGACAGCCAATATACAAACCACATATTGAAAACGGGCTACTCTACACACAGTTGAAACCTGGAAAAACTCCTCAAGAATCTTAATTAAACTTTGAACTTAACTTTGGGGGGAAAAAAGCTCACTACCCTCTTAACTGCCCTAACCGGACCCCTCCTCATACAGTTATTGCCCCTCACCCTTAACCTCCTATTAAACCAAACCCATAAGTATTCCCACTGCCAACCCATCCCCAATAACTCAGATAAATCAAAGATTTAATTCCCTGCTAAAACCAGTGGAGAATGTAGAAACTAAGCACCCAACCCTTAAAGAAACCATCCCTGAGTCCTTTGGCCCCAGCCCTTCGTTCCCAGCAATGAGGAAGTATGAAGGGAGGAGTGAATTCCAGGAAAAGCCCTTGGTGGAAAGTCCCAAGTTCTCAGAAACTTTCCTAACCTATGTAACCTCCTCCACCCTGTACCCCTGCCCTGAGCTAACCACAGTGTTCTGCCTCTATATCTGCTTGCTTGCTGAGCTATGCAGAAAAAAGGGTATAAAAGACAACTTGCCTTCCACCTCAGGGCTGACTACCTTTGAAAGCAGCAGTCCCCTGTGCAGGTGCAATAAATTTCTACCTGATTTTGCATCAAGTGGAGTCTGAGTCTGTCTCTCTGCTGTGTCAGGTACAACACAAGGATCCCAGTGCACCCAGGAGGCCTTCTTTGGCCTTTTTTCTTGTTCTGTTAGAAGTAATGTCCAAAATCAAAGGAGAACATCCTGGCCTATTCATTGGTGACATTGCAGAGAAGCTGGGAGAGATGAGGAATAGCACCGCTATGGGTGACAGGCAGCCTGATGAAAAGGAGGCTGCAAAACTGGAGGAAAAATACAAAAAGGATATTGCTACATACTGAGCTAAAGGAAAACCTGATGCAGCAAAAGATGGAGTCATCAAGGCTGAAAAAAGGAAGAGGAGGAAGATGAAGAAAGTGAAGAGGGGCAGTGCCTGTGGCTCAAAGGAGTAGGGCACTGGCCCCATATGCCAGAGGTGGCAGGTTCAAACCCAGCCCTGACCAAAAACTTCAAAAAAAAAAAAATAGAAAGTGAAGAGAAGGAAGAAGAAGATGATGAATAAGTCAGTTCTAGCACAGTTGTCTATAAAGCATTTAACCCCCCCTGTCTACAACTCCTTTTAAAGAGAAAAGTTGAAATGTAAGGCTGTATAAGATTTGTTTTTAAACCATACAGTGTGTTTTTTTGTATAGTTAACACACTCCTGAATGTGTCTTTAGATAGCCCTGTCCTGGTGGTATTTTCAATAGCCACTAACCTTGCCTGGTACAGTATGGGGGTTGTAAATTGGCATGGAGATTCTGTTCCTTCTTGTCTTTGCCCTGATAAGAGATCTCAGGATCTACCAGTATTGCTGGAAATGTCAAGTTGCTGCTTATTTGGAAATCTTAGTCCAGAAATGCACTTTTCTGCCAGTGTCTAGTCCAAGTAGTGGCCACTGCTGCCTCTGGGACATCCCAGGTCTCCTGCTTGATGAGGAGGCAACAACCGCAGCAGCTATTTGGGCCCCACTTGCACCAGGGCCCCCAAAGCACTGGAGTCTGCCCTTGCTGTGTTCACTCTTCCGTGAGTACTTGGCCCTTCCTGCTGGAACACAGCAAGTGTGCTGTGCTCCTCACTGGCTTTCCTACTCTCACCTTGTTTAGACTGCACATAGCACCTGACATGGGCCAGGTCATCAGTGTTAAATAGCTAGGGCGTGGCTTCAGCCTGGAGTCCCTTCCAAGAGCTACAGGAAAGGTCTTTGCTTTGTTTTGGAAATGATCTTTCGCTGCTTATTTTTCCGAGTTGACCACAGAAGCCCCAGGGGGCTGATAGCCATATGAAAGGCAGGAGCTTGATTTTAGGCAAGACCTATTGTCATTTTAATTCATAACCCTTAGTTCCTAATTGAGACTGAAGAGCTGAGCAGCTCTGTGACTTCCACAGCCGTGACTTCCCGATTCGTGTTCTTGGGTTGCCAACACAGGGGATGCTGAGACAAAACTTCCAAACTTTATACAATTTAAGACTGGGGTCTGGGGGCTCGCCTACATTGTACATGTACCAATCATCTTTTATTTTGAAGTCGTACATTTCTTTTCTTTATTCACCTCCCACTGTAAGTAAAGTTTTTAAAACTTACAGTGGGAGGTGAATAAAGCCGTAAACTCTCCAAATCAAAAATGAAGCTACTCAGATTTTCCTAACTTAAAGATAAATGTATTTTCCTGTTCTCTAAGACAATGGTACCTATCCTCTGTGCTAAAGAAATGAATGTGCAATATTTATTGTTAATGCAGACCCCTTCAGAAATTCCCAAGAGACATGGTGTGGGTAGATGGACTTGTCTGACTGCCCAGCAGGATGGAAGCCTTGTTTAGGGGGAGATGGGATGGGATGCGGAGAGAAAGCAGATAGGGGAGTTGTGAATGGGATAGGGTGGCTTCTGCAAGGGCACAGCCTGGACATACCCCTTGCCTTTCAGTTGCAGCTTTAACCCATCAGTGATGACAGGCTGTCAGGAAAATCCTCCAAGTCTGTCTCACACACCCCAACCAATGCCAAGTAAAGAATTCTTCTTGGAAGTAGGTGGGATGGCTGTACCTACCTATCGCTTGTTGTCAAGCAAATCCCTGTCTTGGTCCTCAAGTCCTTTCTCAGGAGGTAGGCCCTGAATATGTGGCATATGAAAATCCCTTTCTTAGGCCCTTGGTTTACTGTGTTTCCCTGAAAATAAGATACTGTCTTATATTTATTTTTTCTCAAGAGGACACACTAGGGCTTATTTTCAGGGGATGTCTCATTTTTATTAAGTATAACACAACAATCTACATTTATTCAAATACAATTAAGTCATCTTCTTCTGGAACCTGACAAGGGGAGCCAACCTTGTTGGTGGGGCTGGCGCTAGTGATGTGTGAACTCCTTTACCCTAGCCATGCACAATAGGATGCCTGCAACCACGGTTACCACACACACACCCGCGCAAGTGCCAACAGCTCAGAGAAAGGAGCTGTGGCAGATGAAAGGTATTCCAGTCTTCCTTACCGCTCCACCCCAAAATGCAGGGTGTGGCTATGCAGATACGCTGCATCTGTGCCCATCACTAGGTTTTATTATCAGGGTAGGGCTTATATTTAACAAATGCATAGAAATCCTGCTAGGGCTTATTTTGGGGGTAGATCTTATTTTCTGGGAAACATGGTAGAGATTGGAAGCCAGGTTTATCTCAGTTTTATGTCCCAAATGAAGCAATGTAGTCCCCCTAGACCTATAGTTTCTGTCTAGAGAAAAGTTAGGAAAGGGGTCAGAATCTCCTCCTCAACTCTAGCAGTGGCCTGCCCTGGCCTCTAGATACCTGGCTGTAAGGTGTGGGCAGAACCTCTGTTGTCCACTCTCAGCCTTCCAGGGAGCAGCTGCAGCTCTGGCACCCATAACCTCTCAGGGAGGTGAAGAAACCCACCATCATGCAGAGGGCTAGACATAGGGTAGGTGGAATCTGAGTACATCTTGGCATTATATTTGATGAGGAATAAAGAGTGTGGGGAAACTTGTGACTGGTCTCTGCCCCTTTTGGCGTCCTGAAATTGCTGACTCATAGAGGGCAGGCATGTGTTTTTTATCATTCTATTCACAACTTTTAGCACCTTTCCTGGCACATAGTAGATGCACAGCAAATATGTACTTACAGCCTATCAGAATTAGGGATGCGTTTCCTCTTAAATAGATTGGGACAGCCTATGGATCTTGAAAGGTCCGATATTCATATAAGAAACCAAGGGTGTTGGACTCAGTGGCTATTAATTACCAAAAAAAAAAAAAATTACTGTCTTGCAGTCTAAGAAGCAACCGTATCATAAGTGAGAAAGCTTGAAATATAAAGACTAGATATCATCAAGGATAGCATAGATTTGGAAAGATACATCAGGCATTATGAAAGTTTTAAGATACATAAAAATCCAAGAAACATAAAATACACACATATAGAAACAAATGAAGCCCTTCCAGCAATACTGATAGGCTGAGCAAGTTGAAACTTACACAGGTAAAGCAGAAAGGACACTGTCGTCTGTGTTTCTTGGAAGAGAAATAATGGACCATCACACACTCTGTCTCAAAACTTTAGTAGTAACCTATGTATTTAGATATTTTAATTTACATTTAGAACTTAACTACACTGATTTTTCTTTTTTAAAGCAAGATCAGCGCATCATATAGAATTTCATTTTTTACTTTTAAAGAGAATCCTTAAACCATCATTTGACATAGTGGTTTAAGCAGTCTTTTGAACTTCCAGGGAAAAATCCCAGTAAACCAAACCTGAGCCTCAGAATAAGATGTTGTCTGCAATTGTAGCTATATGCAAGGAATGGTAGATTGTGGGGTTTTTGAATGAAATATCCTATACCAGCAACACACACACACACATACACACACACACACACAACTTAGCTAGGGAAAGGACAAAGAACTAAGTAGCAAGATCTAAGGTTATAAGAAAAAGAGAAAAATCAAAGGAATTCTCATAAAAATATTTTAAACAGTGCCCTATTGAAGTTTATATTATATTTATTCATGATCTTTTAGAAATAAATTAGAAACAAAAATACAATGGCTTTCTAATCAGAAAGAGGGGATAATTACTATGTCAACTTGCATTTCAGAAACTTACCATCCAAACTTTGGTGATTGTGATGACCCATCCCACTTGGTTTTGCTGATGTACTGTAATTACTTTCTCCATCGAGGCTGATTTCATAAACAGATGTAGAATTTTAATCCAGGGTATGTTGTACAGATAAGTAACTTCGCATTTACAATCTACTATTTGGCTTTTTATAGATAATAGTCCCCAAACATCTAAACTAATTTTTAAAGCCAATTTAATATAATACTCTGCTTCTGGGTCCCTGAAGTGAGTCAGAAAAAATTGAGGTTACCAGGCTTTAGCCAGACCACAATATATCAATTATTGGTCTTAAAGTTAATTCTTTAAAAGAAATTGAAAGGTTTTTCAGGCTTAGTTTTAGAATCTATGCTTATTTTGATTTTCCTGGAACTGAAAAGCTCAAAAAAACTGAATTTCCTTGGCTCTAAATAACAAGCTGTAACTTTGCTGAGGATTTTGACTGGTATGTGTTATCTTGCATTAAATCAGGATTGGGTCCTATTTGCAAGAGTGGACAGATTGGTTATACCATGTTTGGCAGTTCAACTTCAGAAGAGTGTAAAGCCTTGATCAGGTTGTAATGCCTATGTTTAATTTGGTTTTTAGAACTTGTTTAGTTTAGACTTGGTTCTTTTCCCTCTTTCCCAGATGTTGATCATGTGATAGGTGAGTCCCCAAAGCAGCATGCAGATGGTAGTTGTGTGCTTATTTCTGTTTGGGATAGCCCCGCCTACTGAAGAGAAGTGGGTCAGAAGACCCAAGTTCTTGTTTGGCTTTTCTGCAACCTAAATGGTTTGCCTTGAATCTTGATTGAGTTATAGTTCTTGTTTTTATCTGTATAGCTGAAGCTAACCCTCCTCACCCCACAGGGAGGTTATGGAGATCTGATGAGAGCTGTGTGAGGCAGTACTTTGTAAATGCTGAAGTGTGATCATTCAGTTTTATTTACTTCCATGGGTAAATGTGACTGGTAGACCCTTAGGCTTCTGGGAAACTTGGATTTCATTGAAATGAGGAGATAAGGCACTGAAACTAATGTCATGTGGTAAGGTCAGAGACCTTCCCGGAGTTCAGCTCCCATTCCTTCAAATAGGAAGATTCAACTTTAATCACAGAGAATTTTAAAACTCACTGGGAAAAATTCAAGGAGTTTCTTTTGACTTGGCTTCCAAAGCACCACATTCTCTTAATTTTCCTTCTACCTCACTGCTTGCTTTTTCTCAGCCTCCTCTACTAGTTCATCCTCTTCTCCCCAATCTCTGAATATAGGGTGAGTTCCAGGTGTTTGTCTGTGGCTCCTTTCTCCATACTCCCTTGGTGATCTCTTCCCATCTCATGATTGAAAATACCATTTCAATCCTGACAACTCTCAGACTTTCTCCTGAAATTCAGATTCTCCTCCCACAGCCGTCTCTGCATTGATATGTCAAACTCACTATGTCCCTAAACTGAACTGATCTTCTCCCCTCAAAATAAAAACAAACCAGTTCTGTCTATAGCTATACCCATCCTTGAGCCTCCATGTCTCCTTTCTCCAAATTAGGTCCTAGATACTTCTCTGATAAAGTCACAAGAAGAAGAAATAAGCATCTCAGTGTTAAAATTGAAACACAGCCCAGGTTATCTCCCACTACGCTTATATTAAGGATGAGAAGACAGAGCCAAGGTCATACAACCAGGTTGCATGGATTCATTTTCTCTTGGAAAACAATGCTGTGAGCTTTGTAGCAGGTGTTTGTTTTTAGTTAGAGCCAGTGTAGTCATTTATAAAGATGGGATAGCCCAGGCTGCCTCCGTGGAAAAGGTAAGAGTAAATTATATAATAGCCATAATGTTTCCTTTCAGCATTTCTGTTGTCTATGTAGTAAGCTGTAACCTTCAGCCATCAAAAATATTATTTAAAGCTTCAAATTGTAAAGCTGTATCAAGCCTCCCAGCTGGAGGAAATGTTGCTGCCAGATTGGTTCTGACCGTGTGCATTTCTTGAGTCCCTTAAAACCAGATTCATGGTGAAAGCTGCTACAGAAGGAAAGATTATTGTATTTATTTTTAGGCCATTAAATTATGTATGTTAACAGTTGAGAGATTCTCTGTCTTTTGACTAATAAATGTTGACTTCTCTTGATAAGGTCTTAGTGGTACACAGTAACCTGAGGTCACTCAGAAATAGTTGTTAATATTCTCTAAACCAGCAGGTCTCAACTTGTGAGTCATGACCCCTTTGTAACCATGAAAATACAGCCTGCATCTCAGATGTTTACATTACGATTCATAACAGTAACAAAATTATAGTTATGAAGTAGTAACAAAAATAATTTTATGGTTGTGGGTCACCACAACATGAGGAACTGTACTAAAGGGTCATGGCCTTAGGAGGCATTAGGAAGGTTGAGAACCACTGCTCTAAACTAAGAAACATTGCCTAGAAATAGTGCCTAGAGCCTAAAGGATTAAGTAAGAAGAAATGATCAAGGCCGAATTATCTTGCCTGATTATAAGAAGTATATTTATCTTTCTGTATCTTGCTCACTTGAGGTAAAAAGCAAAAATACAATATCAAGTGTCTATTCCACTAAGGCAGTGGTTCTCAACCTTCCTAATGCCACAATGTATTTTCATTTTTAAAAAGGGGTCGCGACCCACAGGTTGAGAACCACTGTGCTAAAGTGATGGTTCCCAGCCTTGGCTGTACATTGGCATCACTTGGGTGCTTCAGGAGTGCTGATACCTGGGTTTTACCTCCAGGGAATCTAATTTAATTGGTTTGGGGTATGGACCAGGCAGCAGGATTTTTAGCAACTTCCCAGGTGATTCTTAATGTGCAACCCAAGATTTGAGAATCTACAGTAAAGTCTCGCAAGTAGTTTGCAGAGTTGTCCTATTTTTTTTATTTTCTGGAAGAGAACAGAACCTTCTTGGAATTTTCCACACCTTTTACTCATTGATAGAAGATAGGAAAATGAAAAACCATTCCTCCTTGCCTTTAAGCAGTATACTTTTCCAGACTCTGGATCGCTAGCAACATGTACATAGCCAGTTCTCAGGGCATTAGCACATACATTTCCGACTCTGTCGTGCTTAGGAGATTCTTATTAGAGTCTCCCTTAATCTGTCTAAATACCTTGATCATCTCATCATCACTCAACCAGTAATTGCAAGCCTGAGATTTGAACCCAGGTCTTTCTGATACCAAAACTCCTCTCCTCTCTCTTCCCCCCTTACCCTTTCCCTTTCTTTCTTTTCTTTTCTTTTTGAGACACAGTCTCTTAATATGTTGCCCTGCAGTTAAGTGCCATGGGGTCACAGCAATCTCAACCTCTTGGGCTCAAGTGATCCTCCTGCCTCAGCCTCCTGCATAGCTGGGACAGAGGCATCCACCACAATGCTCAGTTATTTTTAGAGATAGGGTCTCACTCTTGCACAGGCTGGTCTTGAACTCCTGAGCTCAAGCAGTCAACCCACCTCAGCCTCCCAGAGTGCTGGGATTACAGACATGAGCCACCGCACCCGGCCCAAAACTCATTTTCTTAACTTCTGGGATGAAGTCTGTTAGGATTCACCAAAATTTATTCCATCTTCTTCCTAGGAACATAGCTAGACTACCTTTCCCAGCCTCTCTCAGTTAGATGCAGTCATGTGACTTGGTTCTAGGTGATACCGTGAAAACAGAAGTAATACGTGCCATCTCTGGGCCTGGCCTCCCCCAGTGAGCCTCCATTCTCTCCCCATCTGTCAGTTACAAATAAGGAATACTTTTGGATGGCTGCCTGCTAAATTCCCATAGTTTATTCTATGTGAACAAGAAAAATATGTTAAGGGAGAAATTTGAAGGTTTATCTGTTTGAGCACGTAGTCTTACATAAAGATAACTGCTGTGTATTAATGACCCAGTGGGGAGGAGAAATAATAGAGACTGTGGGAGATGGGATCCAGAGCACAAGTGGAAGCCTTAGTCTCAAACAGGACACATCTTCGATTTTGACACTTAGAAAGGAGGAAGAATCAAGTATAGGGCATGGAAATTTAGATGTATGGCAGGACGTTGAGGCAATTTTTTTCCTGATAGTTTCAATTTTCTTTGTGATATATAAGATATGTCATTTATGGGAAACTTCATGGGTAGGTACTTTGAGGAGATAGTGTTTTGAGAAACATTATCTTGTGGCAAGTGGAAAAGAGATACAAAAGAGATTACAGCAGTCAATGTCAGGAATGTATTGAAGATGGAAATTTTGTGAATTTGTCATTGCAAAGACTATGTTCTTTTGTTCACTGCTGCTTCCTCAGGGCTCAGAATTGTGCCTCAGACAGGGTAGGTTTTGAATAAATGAAGAATAAGTATAGTGTCACTAAAGAAGTCAGAGCTGGAAAAATGGTAGGGTTATGGTGAGAGAGCAGGATTTTAAATTGACCGTTCTGAATGTAGAGTGTTTCCAGGTGTTGAAAATTCTGTATTGTGGCCATGAGAGCAGATGGTGAAAGTGGAATGGAGGAGAAAGTCATTGCCACTGAGGGTACTTCAGAACTGAGATACTAAAGACAGGAAGCCCCCTTGGATAATAAGACATGTAATAGAGAGTATAACTGTCAACCAGCTGTCAATCTTTAAAAATATATAGGCATCAGGACTTGATATTTATGGGAAGAAATCGAGTTTGGGATATCCAGAGGAGCAGGATGGCTGTTTGGGAATGGAAGGACAATGGTTTCAAATTTACACTAGGCCATGAAAAGATTCTAACCTCATGGAAATTTGTGTGTTGGGTGTAGGATAAAGGGCCTCAGAAGACACCATATCCTTGGGGGACTGCTGGGTTTTAGGGAGGGCCAGGAGGTGAAGGCAACTTCAGAGGAGAGGAGTTTATTTCTCAACAGTTATAATGGGAAGATTTTAGAATGGGTTTGCAGTGTGTACCAGTTATCCCTTGCCTCATTAATGCTGTGTAACAACCAGCCAGGGCTGGGTGCTAATCCCAGCATTCTGGGAGGCTGAGGCAGGCAGATTGCCTAAGCTCATGAATTTGAGACCAGCCTGATCTAGAGCGAGACCCCGTCTCTAAAAATATCCCAATGTTGTGGCCAGTGCCTGTAGTCCCAGCTACTGGGGAGGCTGAGGCAAGAGAATAACTTAAACCCGAGAGTCTGAGGTTGCTGTGAGCTATGATGTCACAGCATTCTGCGGGGGTGATAATGTGAGACTCTGTCTCAAGAAAAACCCTCAGAGGTGCACAACAATAAGTGTTTATTGTGTATGTTTCTGGAGTCAGCTGGAGTTACCTGTGTGGCTCTGATGATCTTACCTGGGCTTACAAATCTGAGACTTAGCTAACCTGTGCTGGCCTTGACAGGGAACTTGGCTTTGCTCTGTATGTGTCTCTTCTGCCTCCTGGGACCAGTGGACTAGGTTGACTTATCTTACTGAAGACAGGGCAAGCACGAGAACAAGCTCAGTTGCTTAAGTGCTTTTTGGGTTTGCTAACATCCATAGTTAAGTTCAGGATAAGTCACAGAGTTATAAGGAAAAAGTTCTGGATATCAAGAGGCATGGTGAATTAGGGCTACTTTTGCAGTCTGCCATATGTTGGTAAAGTGGATAAGGAAAGATGAAGGCATTGTTCAACTAGAAGGGCTGACTTCTAGGGATGAACAAGGAGGACTTTGTAAACAATGAACTTAAGATATGAAGGTAGGTGTGAATGTGTGTACATGTCCATCCCCATTTTTCAGCATAAATCAGTTGATAGCTAGCTAGCCCCTATGCCTGTGAGTATGCCCAGTCAAGATCATCAGAGCCACAGTGAGAAATGTTGAGGCCACATTACAGTGTAAAGTTTGTATAATTGTCTCAAATACCTACAGAAGCTGCAGTGACTCTAACCATAGGTCTCCTAAAAAAAATTCTTTTTATGTCTTTAAGAGACTATCAAACTGAATGGATATAGGTAGGTGGGTAAATGTCATAGGAGGAAAAATACAGGCCCTAAATCAGTAATAAGACCTGCCTCCTTTAGAGGGCAGTGTCTCTATCCAGCCCCTGATAGGTAATCTGGTGGCCATGATAGGACTTGATAACTCTTTTAGAGAACCCTCTGCATTAAGTATGGGAAACAAACCAGCCAAACTCCCAGGGTGGCTTGCGCCGGCTGCCTTTCTGACCTCCCTGGGCTAAGAGTGAACATCTCTGCTGTTTAGGATAGGCTTTTCAGATGCAGGGCTCTAGCTCCTATCATCTCTCCTGAGCAGTGTCCAAAAGTGGATCCTCAGCATTAATTCCAATTACTCTTCTCATAGCTCTACCCCCCTACACACACATAATGCTTATTACTGTGGGGCATGGGAGCTGTGTTGTTAAATGCCCTCCCAAAAGTGTCCTTCAGGTTCCAAGCCAGTTATGCAAATGATTCCTGGAGAAATACTGGTCCTATCTATGAGTGAAGACCCATTCTCTATGAATGTGGCTTCAGAGGGATAATGGCAGACATGAGCTTTTCATCTTGAGAGTACTTGAGGTGGCAATTCTGCTTTTAAAAAGAAAAGAAAAGAACTGTAGATTGCCTTTACTGAATAAGGAAAGAGTCCTTACCTATGAGTGCTGGGCCAGGTCCATAGTACCCTTTGTGGGCTCAGCACCCATAGCACAGTGGTTACGACATCAGTCACATAATCGAGGCTGGCAGATTGGAACCCAGCCTAGGCCAGCTAAACAACAATGACAACTGCAATCAAAAAATAGCCAGGCATTGTGGTGGGTGCCTATAATCCTAGCTTCTTGGGAGGATGAGGCAAGAGAATTGCTTAAGTGATTCTCAACCTTCCTAATGCTGTGACCCTTTAATACAGTTCCTGTGGGTCATGACCCACAGGTCGAGAACCACTGGCTTGGGCCCAAGAGTTTGAGGTTGCTGTGGGCCGTGACACTACAGCACTCTACCAAGGGCAACATAGTGAGACTCTGTCTCAAAAAAAAAAAAAGAAAGAAAGAAAAGAAGAGCATAGTACCCTTTGTGTAGGCTTATAGAAGTATGTTGTGCATTTTGACTTAAGTAGCACAGTAAAAATCTCTACATGTGAAGTTATTCTCTCTGCTTCATTCTTCTTTGTTTCATCTTAGGTTAGTATTAGAGCTGAATGTCAAAACTACTACTTTCCTATTCAGCTGTCAACTATGTGCATGTTCTGATGGTTCCTAACACTTCTGTCCTCTTGATAGAATTCCTTGGTGGGTTTGGAAAGCCAAGTTATTTTCAGCGTATGTATTTATCAACTTACTGACTTGATTCTCATTTCACATTTACTAAGGATTTGTTCCTTGACAATTTGATGGTGTCACTATCGCCTAGCCTCATTGTGGCCCAGAGTTGATAATGTGCATTCCTACTGTGAGGATTTAAACTTTGACCAGAGGCCAACTTATTTACAAATTTAGTTGAGCACAAATATATTACAGGAACTTGGCAAACAGTTTCAGAGGTTCAAAAATTATAACCAGCCTATTCTTTGCTTATATGTTTAAGGAAGTGCATTTATCACTAAGTGTTGGTGCCTGGAACAGTATTTGTCAGAATCAGGGGAGGACTGTCAGTCACTCTAGTGTCCCAAGGAATTGGGAACAGTGGTCCAGCCCTAGCATGACGCTGAAGCATTACCTATGGTTCCTCCAGTAGGGGCTCTTGTAGCTCACTGGGGGGAGAGTCAATCCTCAGCTTCTGTCCCCTCACCCATGTGCTTTGCTGAAATTGCTAGTTCTAACATAGCTTGACTTGGGTCCAGGTTTTTATTTCTTCATAAACTATGAACCCTATTGCCACCCTTACCTGTTTTTCTATACCACTTGTCCAGTGGCTGGCTTTCTTGGAACAAGAGGGCTGGCAGCAGGAAGGGGGAGTTCTAGTGAAGGAGAGATCTAGAATACTTCTTTTATTTCAGGAATAAAAATGAGAACCTCTGGCCTAAGGAACTTCATGCAATGCTAGTGGCTTTGTATCTTCATAGCTATTTGTAATGGCCCATAAGTTTTAGGCCTTAGATCATCTTTGGGCTTGTGCTAAGTAGTATATAGTCAAGAACCATGCTGTGTATTTCAAATATTTTTCCTTTTTGCTATTTTTGTTTTCTTTTTAAAGAAAGTCTGCAGCAGTTTTGTTCAATAGAAACGTAAAGTGAGCCTTTTGTAATTTAAACATTTTAGTATTCACGTTAAAAAGTAAAACAGATAAGATGCATGAAATGCATGAAATATTTTGTATTTGTTTTTGGTACTCTGAAATCCCAAGTAGATTTTAAACTTACAGCCTGTCACGGTTTGCACTAGTCACATTTCAGATGCTCAGTGGCCACTCTGGCCAGTGGCACTGTCATGGATTTCATAGGCCTGCTGCATTAGAAAGGTAATGAGATGCCACATAGAGAATCTTTCACCAGAGTTCTTGCATTTTTGATGTTGCTGTTAGCAGAAGTGTCTTGATTAAATTTGGGACAATACGCTTGAAGTGCTTAAATTGCAGTCATTACCATCATACCCTTTCCTTGATTACCCTTTAGCATCTTGCTGGTTTTTTGAGCAGCATTGCAGGAAAACTTGAGAACCACTGCTGTTTCCAAAAGAGCTATGGAGTAGTAGCAAAGCTAAGCAGAACTATTCAGGCTGGCTGCTGGGAGAGACTATGTTCATATAGATGTGTATACATACACGATTAAGATTCACCACTTCAGAGTCACTCCTCTTATGAAAAAGGACAGGAGGTATGATACTCAGGGCCAAAATATCTAAGAGCATTGGAGCTTGTTCCATCTTAATGCTCTTCTCACCTGAGGCCCTTAAATGCCCTGAAACATGGCTAACATTACATGGGGTATGTAGGACTTCCACGCATTTGGCCTTCCCTTGGGCTTTTATTCATCCAGACTTGCTCAGTTGCTGTTCTACAATAATAGAGTGCCTTATTAAGAGCCTTGTCTATCTGGAAACAGTCCATTCTCATCTAAATAGCACTGACTTATTCTCTTTGGGCTCTGGAATCAGCCTAACTGCATAGTTATGGCCAGAATGAGTTTGACTTCCGCTTTACAATGTTGTACGATGGGACATTTAGGATTCTTATGGTTATGTTCAAAAAGAATGAGGCATCTGAATTTCCAAAATTTAGAATGCTGCTAAGCAGAAAAAAAACAAAAAGTAGTAACTAGCATTTCTTCACTTCAATTTAGTTATTTTATTCCAAGTTACAATCTAAAATGTCCAAACCAGTTTAGAAAATGATTATGTCCCTGATGTAGTCTAAAAAGTGTTGCCATGTACTGTGAAGTTTGATTTATTGTGTAATGTGTAATTATTTCTGGAAGAAAACATGTAATGGATATACCTCTCAGTCCTATAGCTGTCTTTGTATTAATGACTTTTGAAAATCATCAAGCCATGGGTTTAAAGGCTAGTAAAATACACAGGCCTCTCCTGACAAATATTAATCTAAAGGGTTTTTTTTTAAGTTTCTTTCTGTCTCCCATGACAGAACTGAATTTATCTCCATCTAGACCAGTGATTGTCCACTGATGTGCCTTGGCCCACTGGGTGTGCCTTGAAAGGATCTTAGGTGTGCTGTGAAAATTTTTAAAGATCCTAAATTATTTTCAAAAGAAGTTTAAAGCACAGTAAGTATATTCTTTTTTAAACTCTTCTTTTCTTGATCAATATAATTTAAGTGTTCTGTGGATAAAAAGGTTGAAAAACACTGCTCTAGATTCAGAGTTGAGCCTGGTGGTAAGGGCTGTGTCACACTGGTATGACCAGGTACAGACTGTTGATGGATCTGGCAAGATCCTCGATATAATGATTTTTAAATCCAGACATACTAATGAGAAGCAAATACATATAATATGGCAGTTCTGTGTACATTTCTACTATTATATGTAATGGTTATGTTAGGTTTACTGCATACCTTTAGGCTATTTGGGAACTTTTTCAATCCCTCTTATTTCCCCCACAACCTTTAGTGCTCTCTTTTTAATATAATCTTAATAAATCCAAATGATTTTTTTAATTGCTAAGTAGCCTTTACAGTGTTTCTCAACCTTCCTAATGTCGTGGCCCTTTAATACAGTTCCTGTGGGTCGCAACCCACAGGTTGAGAACCGCTGCTTTAGAAGACCCCTTCGATATAGCACCACAATCATGCAGAAATGCCCCATCTGTGATGACAAGCCTAACAACCGTAAGACCTACCGAAATAATTGTAAAGTGTTCATGTTCATCCCTGCACGGTATGAGAGCAAAAATAAAGCACCAAGGACTGCATAAATCTTCAATACTAGCTTTTTTCTCCTCTGTGCTACCCATATACACATTTGTTTGGGACAAAGAAGGGTGGGTAGCTTTTTTGTTTTCTCTTTAAGTTGCATAGTAAAGGATCAGTTGGCCAGAATTCTTCATTATCCATAGGTATAATATGTTTTTAAAATATGAACTTTTGTTTTCTTATTTTTTTTTATTCCACCAAGCTTGAAAGTAACTATTTTCTATCTGAACCTTTAAACATTGGTTATGCCTTTTTTTTTTTAAATTCCAGCAATCTAAGGGTGAGGGTCTAAGCGCATTTTATGGCAGGAAGTTTGGGAATAATTTAAAGGATAACTGGTGAGGATTGGCATGGATGCATTTTTTAATTGCTATAGAACTTTTTGGGCATGTCAGCTCCTCACCTATTTGCATCAAGACCATTTGAGTAAGCATTGCTTCACTCTTTATTTTGATAGGTTTTCAGAATCTCAGGTTTAAAACGGAGTAATTGCTATAGTTCCAAGACTTTTCATCTGTCACTCCCTAATTTAGAGGCTGTGGATTGAAGAAACAGCAGTTGTTTCTTGGGTTTCAGTCTGTGATAGTGCCCCTCCAGGACAATGCTTTCAATAGTGTAAAATTGCCAAAGCTCTTTCAGCTCTGGTAGATCTACGATATTTTTTACAATGATTTTGGTAGGTCTTATGGTTGTTAAACTATGAAGAAGACACGTGACTTAGACAACATTCTCTAGTGGATTGGTTCTAAAATTAGACTTGCCGTAATTAATATAAACTGCTCACTTCCTAATTGTGCTAATGCCAGTAAGATTTCAATAGCACCGCATTCTGGAAGTTGCCCCAGACAATTGATTGGCATTTTATACCCATAGCCATGATGATGCTAATTGGTAAAATTCCCTTGGACAGAGTTGTTGCATTCTGAATTGGTGTGTTATTGATTTAGTTTGCATAAAACTCTTCTTCTATATACAGCTACTCCAGAATAAGTGGCTATTAACCCTTTTTACAACTTTCATTTCTAAGGAAGCCTGTTATAAGATATTCTAAAAAGTAGAATCACTGAAATAAGTTTGAGCTGAGGGCAAAGAAAAATGTGTTAACAAAAAAAAAAACGAGAATTAATTTCAACTACTAATCCTGTTGAGCTACTTTCTCATCAAGAATGCACTTCCATTTGCCTGCTGCCAGCCAGAAGGGAAGATGTGAAATGATTATTAGCCTTTTGGTGCTTAATAAATCCTATAAAAAGTTCAAGTCCAGTTCAATTTCATGACTTAATGCCTTAATAATCACTGATTATCATTTACTACCATTACACCATCAGGAAGGCATCGCTACCAAGTGTTACACATGTGAATATCTACAAAATGGCTGTTAGCAAGGAGGGAACACTGTAAGGCTTGAATATTCCTTGTTATCAGGGCTAGAAGTGAAAAGAATTTTTTTGCTCTAGTTATCAAGAATATAAACCAGATCATTAACTGATAAAGAACACAAAAGATACGTTGTAGGAGGATAAACTTGAGGAGGGTTGGAATGGTAAATGACTAGAGGTTAGCTGGTTTAGTTCATTAAATGCAGAAGTCTCTTTTGCCATTTCCTGAATCAAAGAGCATCCACCCTCCAGAGATGTGGCATGTACAACCCCACCAACTAGTCTGAGGCAGTATGGCATAGATTCGTTTACTAGGAATTTTTCTTAAACGTGTCTTCTTGAAACACTCTTTCCTTTGGTCTTGGTTTTGCTTTGGGGAGCAGAATAAGCAGAATAAGTTTCCTTGCACTTGAATGTGTTAAACCATTAAGATTTTTAAAGATGTCCATAATGCTTTCCTGATGCTGAAGTCAATTCAATTTATTTGTCAGGGAGAAGATTTAGTTTATCTACTCAAGGGCCATCCTCCTAATTGATTCAACCATAGGGTAGTTATAGAGTTCATAATTTTATTAAGGACCGGGTGCCTTGGCTCATTATCTGTAATCCTAGGATTCTGGAAGGCTAAGGAAGGTGGCTTGCTTGAGCTCAGAAGTTTAAGACCAGCCTGAGCAAGAACAAGACCAAGACCCTATTTCTATTTAAAAAAAAAAATAGAAAAAACTAGCCAGGCATCATAGTGGATGCTTGTAGTCCCAGCTACTCAGAAGACTGAGGCAAAAAGATCGCTTGAGCCCAAGAGTTTCAGGTTGCTGGGAGCTGCAAGCTATGACACTAGAGCACTCTATTCAGGGTGACAGAGTGAAATTCTATCTCAGAATGAACAAACAAACTAGAAACCTACAAATTTCATTAAGGCCTTATAAAACTAAGGTAATACTTGAATTTGATCTTAAGAGAACTTGTCCAATAATGAAGCTATGTACACAAATGATAGTTACAAAGGAGGCTACAAAATTAGTACCCTTATATAGATGATACTAAATTCTATTTTTAAAGACACTTATAATTATTTTAGCAAAATAATTGTTACATCAAAAATTTAGTGTTAACTGGTTAGTATAATTATAGTATTGACTGAGAGAGTGATAGAGCTACTTTCCCAAGTACATCTAACCGGTAATTCCAGCTATTTGGGAGGCTGAGGTAGGAGGTGCTGTGAGCTGTGATGACGTCGGTGCACTTTACCCAGGGCAACAGAGTGAGACTCTGTCTCAAATAAAAAGAAAAGATGGGAATTCTGAAAGGTGGGGTCTAAGGGCAAGGGCAAGGAAACAAAGGAGGGTTCGCTTCCT
>CAUYTI010002212.1:0-23587 GCA_963575145.1 Galago senegalensis | reverse complement strand
GAGACTCGCTTGAGCCCAGGAGTTGGAGGTTGCTGTGAGCTGTGATGCCAGGGCACTCTACCCAGGGGGATAGCTTGAGGCTCTGTCTCAAAAAAAAAAAAGAGATAGCGTCTCACTTTATCACCCTCAATAGAGTGCTATGGCTTCACAGCTCACAGCAACCTCCAGCTACTGGGTTTGGGCGATTCTCTTGCCTCAGCCTCCCAAGTAGCTGAGACTATAGGCACCCACTACAATGCCCAGCTATTTTTTGTTGCAGTTTGGCCAGGACCAGGTTTAAACCTGCCACCCTTGGTATATGGGGCCGGCGCCCTACTCACTGAGCCACAGGCACTACCCTACTTTCCTCATTTTACCAACTAAGAAACTGATGTGCAGAGGTTAAGTAACTTGCCCAAGTCCATGTGGCTAGCAAATAGGAAACCTGGAATTTAATCTGAGGCAGTTTGACTTAAAAATTATGCGCTCTCAAACAATAGGCCACAGCCATCTCCTTGAAAATATTTATGTTTAGATATGCCAGTTTTGACTTTAAAATGTACAGCAAGAAATAATGCTGTATTCGTTAGCAAGCCTGGGTCATAGAAATGTTTTCATTACAATAGGTTGCTCATTTTTGGTTTTCTAAGATAGAGCTGTGATGCTAATAGCATTAAGCCACCCATTCCTCTGAGTGGCTAATGAGAGATTAGTTGTGACTTTTGGTATAACAACCTTGGGGAGAAAGAACAGTAAGAGCTGGTTCTGAGGGAGGAGGAGGAGGACAGGTGGTAGTAACCAGGAGAACTAGGTCTAAGATAAGCCTCAGCCTAGATACCAGATGGAATGGCCATGATTGACAAAGCCTCAAGGTTTGGATGGTGACCCAAGACCCAACTCAACTCTTGGCTTTCCCTGGAACATTGCCAGAGGTTCAACACAGTCACTTCAACTTTGCTAATAACACAGCTGCCAATGGTCATATCCATCTTGAGGGAAAGAATGCCTGGATATAGAGAGTGTCCTATCTTGGGACCAGGGGTTGGAGAATAGGGGGATGGGTAGGGTTGCTACTTCCTTTCTTATTTATGTCACCTATTTCGTTCTTAGGTGACTAGTATAAGGAATAATCAGGTGGAACCCAGTGGGTAATTAAATAGGAAGATTCCCTTGGGAATTTGAGGCCGTGGGGCCAAGAATTTGGTGTTAGAAATGGGATCATAGCATCCTCTAGTGGACACTTTGGGATTTACATGCCAGTTTTTGGACCTGTCAGATTCTTTACCAGGGGATTGGCATCCAAAATGTTTGGAAAGTTGGCTCCTTAAAAGAACAATCTATGTGTGTGTGTGTGTTGGAGGCTGTGTGACTTCTCCTAACTTCACCACACAGAAGTCAGGGAAATGGCTGTAGACACAAAATGTGGGAGTAGCTGATGGTAATGGCTCAGAGATGTTAAAAAATAAGAAAACCAAAGACTGTGGAGACAGGACTTTTCTCCCTCTCTGCAAGTGGACTCAGTAGGGTGACTTAAAGAAGGAAAGTAAACATGGTAACTTTCCAATCCACTTGGATGTGTGTCTGGGGGAATCTGGATGTCTAGTTAAGCTGAGAAATACTTGGATTCCACTGATTACCTTGATTCACCTGGAATAGACAGAGGACCAGGAGACATTGTACCCACAGTGAGATAAAAGGATGTTTTTGCCAGAGCGGGGAAATGAAAGGATTTTAAGGGGAGGAAGATAAGAACAGATAAGTCAGAACTTTCTCCTTAATGGTGAATGTTTTTGTCTTAAAGTGTGTGTTCAAGCATTTCATCTTCTGAGAAGGTACCACACTCTTTGTGTTTTGAGCCTGAGCCTCTGGTTGATATGATTGAATTTAGAGCTTTGTTGGTTAAAAATTAGAATTTGGGGATTTAGAGAGTATTCTTTTTGCATGGGTGGCTTCTTCTAAGTACATAAATGAATTGCTTTATTGTTAATCTAAATTTCTCTCAGCAAAATTGTCTGTGTGTTTGGCCAAGGTATAATTTGTTTAATTTATGAACACAGTTAAGATTTATCTGCGAATTAGAGATGTTGAAAAGTTGATTTCTTCTGATAATAAGTTTTTCGTTTTTGTGTGTGCGCATAATACATAAATACATTAGTTTAATAAACTTTTTATTGAAGTAAATCATTCAAGCAGAAAACTCCATTAATCATAAGTATATAGCTTAACACATCATCACAACTTGAACATAGCTGTGTAAAAATAACCATCTTAGTCTGCTGGGGATGTTATAATAAAATGCCATGGACTGGTTGGCTTAAACAACAGATATTTGTTTTCTGAGGCTGAAAAGTTCAAAATCAAGGTGGTGATAGGGTTGAGTCTGGTGAGGGGTCTCTTTCTAGCTTACAGACAGCCACTTTCTCACTGTGTCTTTAAGTGGCAAAGAAAGCGAATGAGCAAGCCTCTGGTCTCTTTTTTGAGAAGGACACGAATCCTGTCATGAGTGCCCTACCCTTATGATCATGTCTAAACCTAATTACTTCCCGATAACCTCACCTCCTAATACTAACACACTGGGGGTTAGGGCCTCAGCATATGAATTTGGGTAGGGGACACAACGTGCAATCCGTAGCAATAACCGTCCAGTAAAGATCCCTCCTAGTTGCCATCCTTATTGTCCTCCCTAAGATAACCACTAGCCTGACTTCTAACTGCATCAAGGACATTTGCCTGTTTTTGAACTTCATACAGATAGGATTATACAGTATATATTCTTTTTTTTTTTTTTTTGAGACAGAGCCTCAAGCTGTCCCCCTGGGTAGAGTGCTGTGGCATTACAGCTCACAGCAACCTCCAACTCCTGGGTTCAAGCGAGTCTCTTGCCTCTGCCTCCCAAGTAGCTGGGACCACAGGCACCTGCCACAACGCCCGGCTATTTTTTGGTTGCAGCCATTATTGTTGTTTGGCAGGTCTGGGCTGGGGATTCGAACCTGCCACCTTAGGTGTACGTGGCTGGCGCCTTAGCCGGTTGAGCTATAGGCACCGAGCCACGACCAAGAATCTTATGTTTATATTGACAGTATCAAGCCTCAGCACTTGAAATAGAACATCATGTGTTTTCACTTTTAAACTCTGGAATTGCCAAAGTTTTTAAGGACGCTCAGGTACTGGAACCTCTGAGGTTATAAGCACATGTTTTCCTTTTTTACTTTCTTACCTCCTAAGATTTTTGGCCTATAGGTAATAAATTGTCCTCAGGCCTGTCATGGTGGCTTCTCTGGGTTCTGTGATAATTATCTGAGTGCCTACTTTCCAGTCGTGAGTTAGCCCTGAGTCTTCTGAAGTTTCTGTCTACATCTTCCTGAAGTTGGGTTTATATGAAGGCTGTCAACTTGCTGGACTATGAAATACAGTGCAACATGGATAGATGTTCACTTTGTCCAGTCCTATAATTTGCTATGGTGATAGATTACATTTAAGGGATGGAGAAGAGCCTTAAGTATTTGTCTGCTGGCTATGAAGTAGAGAGGATTATTATTCTCATTTACATTTTGTTATAGCTTTAGCAGCATTCCACATGCAGTAGTCATATCCCCCAAATTAAATGAGCATGCCAGTTACACATGTGTCACTAAGGAGATGGCTGTTTTTTTAAAAGCATAATCTTACCAGCACATATTCTTTTTCTTTTTAATAAACTAGCTCTGACAGATGAAAAGAAATAATCTGTGCTATAGCTCAGATTTCTCATGTTAGGCATATTTCAACCATAAACTTAATTATCATAAGAATTTTCAAATGGCTCCAAATTTTTGTGCACTTGCTATCAGAGGATACTAAGTTCTATTTTTGAGCTGATAAAATCCTCCTGAAAGCATTTGTTTATTATATTACAGCTTCATATGAGCTGAGCTCCATCCTGACCCCGTGTTAAGTGTCTGTGGTAGATTTCATTACATCCATATACTGGAAGTCCTGCCAATATACTGGCAGCAAAATCCTTGTGGAAAATAAATGGCAATAAAAAAGAGAAATGATAGCCTGTGTGAGTAGTGAGGAGCACAGCTTTATTGAGACTGGACAACCCCAGAGTAGTGACTTGGCATGCAGACATGAGCTTAAGAGAGTGTGAGTGAAAGCTGATATTGGAATAACGACTCTGTGGCACAGACATGGGAATAATTTAATTAATTGCACTGAAATTTCTTTGATGAATAGTTATGTGGTGATAAGCATGAGGTCGAACAGCAGAATGAGTCTCAGCTTTTTAATGGGCCAGCACAGCTGCAGTTTTGGATGCCTTCCCACTTTATTTTTGCCTGCAGCTCTCTACCACTTTACTCATCTACATCTCTCCAGCTAAGAGCACCACTTGCAGGGCTCCCTCTCCATGTCTGCAGAGCGGAGGGGCAAGTACATTTGGCTCTGGGAAACAGGCTGGTGACTGCTTTGAAATGAAAACCAGATCAAACAAAAATTGTGAGATGGTTTTCTTATGATGGCTGCACCTCCCCTCCTCCCCAAATCTCTAGGATGCTTTTACAGAGTCTTTGCTGTTAAGTTGTATAAAGATTTTAATAAAAATTTCTTGTCCCTGGAGAAAGAGGCATGTCTTTGTTGTCAGAGAGCTAGAGGGAAATGAGCAATGCAGCCCAGCTGGAGCACCAGCATTAATCCCATGATTCGTAGCCCGTATTTTCAGACAGATCAATTACTTATGGCTGTAACCAATCTCTCATCGTTTTCTTGCTGTGCAGGGCTACATTTCCAGACTTGGCAGCTGACATAACCTTCCAACTTGATATGTCTTTAGTTGCAAATCACTTCAGGTCTGTTCCTTCCATTCATTGAGGTTATACAAATGAGTTATTAAATAAAAATCAAAAGTTAAAAATTATAGGTGGTAATCTCTGCTTGGCTCAGTAGCACACGTGGATCTAGGCAACATTTTTAGTTGGATTTTAAAATCCAAGATGGATGATTCAGTTGTCTGACTTACTTCACTTTTATGGACAGGCTTTGCATGAGAGAAAAACTCTCTCTAGAGGGAAGAAATTATCCACAGTTGATGCATTTCTTCCCAATTTATAAGTTGAAAGATTAACTCAGAAATGGAGAGAAAAGAGATTATAAAGAGTCATGAAGGGCATGTACAGGTGAGCTGTGTCTAATGCATTTCACACTGAGCAAGTCATCCCTTTTCAGCTGCTAGGCTATTTGGACTTAAGGCCAGGAGATTCTGTATCAAAAAGAAGTGACCCTTGCTAACAAGCAGGTGGCATGGAACATGTAAGCTGTTTATAGAGTGTGTCACTGTGTGAATGTAGAACTTCTGTGAAGGATGTATACTGAGTAGCCTATAAAGACTTACCCAGAATTTATTTAGTGTTTGCAAGTCATAACTACCCCTTTTGTGTTTTGAAACTTTCACAGCTGTGTCAAGCACTCAAACTTGAGGTACTTAGGAGCCAGATGAAACAAATCAGAAGGTTATTTTGGTGATATGACTTTCTTCTGGCACACAGATGTACGTCTGTTGGAAAAGCTCATGTTGCTGCTCTTTGTTCTCTCCTCAGTCATTTACAGTTTATCATTTCTGTCTTCTCAGCATTGAGCCCTTTGAGGATTTTTCATTTTCTCTGTAATAACCAACTATGAAAACTTCTTACAGAATGGAAGAAGGAACATGTAGACATGTAGGGAAGATAAATGGTTTTATGTTTAACCTAGGGGGGAATATGTATTCATTTATATATTTTTGTTGTGAGCCCTGAGAGCTTGTTGCATATTGCTGTATGCTTTGGAAACCTGCTCCTATGTGGAGCCCATTAGTGGTGTCCCTTTGGAACAGATATTCATGAAGTCTGTTAACAATTAAGGAAGTGAGTCTCTGTTGGTACAAGCTGACAGCCACAGTTTCCCCTTGAGTTTGTATTACTGTGGATTGACTCTAAAACAGCAAAGAAAGCATGCAGAAAATACTAGTCTGATTTGAATGTTAAAAACCAGTCTGTGTCTGTTTCCTCTCCCTTAGTCCTTCCTAGGCTTCTCTCAACATCAGTAGTAAAACTTAAATCATGCTGTAGTACAAGGCACTGCCACAACTCTTACCCTACTTGGACTTGGTTTTCTGTGGATCTGCATTTTATTATGATTCGTTAAGCCGTATGGAAATGACTCATTGGTAGCCATGCATGACGGTACCTCATCCCCAGAGCCTGCCAACAATTGCAAGTTTGAGAGGGGGTAAGAAATAAAGGTAGGTGAGATTTATAGTTAGTCGAGTTCAAGTTGCTTTTCCCCTCCTTGGAATGTTTCTGGTCTTATTAGGAATTCTTTAGTGAAACTAAATGCAGTGGTAGCTTGGAGAAATTATGAGTACTTTCCAGGGGGTGGGAGAAGCTTAAGAGTCTGTAAGCCTTCTCCCCTGGTTGCAGTTAGGAAGCCAGTTGACAGTATAATAGGCTTTTGGAAGTAGGTGCAGTGGTTTGTGTGTTCTGTTTGATGTTGCAAATACCAAGCCCTCAGGGAGATCTGCAAAGAGGATATTCTGTTCTTAAAGAAAGGCAAAGATTAACCTGAAATGTGAACTGAAAAACTCCTGAAATCTAAAGGACTTAGGTGTAACCAAGGAACTTTCTCATTTACTTGCATGGAAACATCATTTGGCAAACTGCCTTCTACAGAGAAGCAGAGGGCTGGACAAATATTTTTTTAATGATTTTGATTAATGAAAAGCCATCATCAGTAAACTTGAAAGGATTAGATCACATATTGAGGTTTTGTATGTGTATGTTGCATAGTTAAGGCTTTCTTTGGAGACTTGTACTCATATACAATAAAAGTCTTAAAGCTATGTGTACTTTTTGGAGCTTGCCTTTTCTTCATTTTTAGAGTCATGGTTTTGACCCATTAAGAGAGGATATTACACTTACTATTTGGGGGATATTGTTAGGTGTGGTATTAAATGGGCATTAAGCCAGTTCTGTCATTCATGAATGTAGCACTCATTTATAATTATTTATTGAGTACCTTCTGCATGACAGATATTATACCAGGCACTGAAGTTATGGCAATACAAAAAAGGTACACAGTCTCTGCTCAACTGTAGTTTATAGGCTTCTGGAGAGACAGACGAAAACAAATAATAATTCAATTATATACCTACAATTTTTATATTGGCTTTTTATTCATAAAATTTATTGAGCCCCTCCAGACGCTCTAGGCTCTATGATAGGCTCTTAAAAGAAAAAGTGCCTTTCCTAATTTCTATTGAAGTCAGTGTTTGCCATTTACAAGGAGTAAACTGGCTGTGTTTAGTTACAGTATTGACCAAATGCCCTGATCCATATAAGGACTATACATCAACTGCAGGTATTAATTTAGTACACAGACTAAGTACAGCAAGGTGGCATTTTGGAAGCGTGTTCTGTTATTACATATAAATGAAAATAGTTTTAGAGCTTCCTCTCCACTGGTATCTCCAAAACTCTGAGTTCAAGACCTAGCCTGCTCTCTCTAGCTTTGTGAACTGGTACTAGTCAACCTCTCTGAGACAAAGTATCACAGCTGCAAAATAGGAATTCTGGTACTAGTTCATTGGGTTATGAAGAGTGAATAGAATTATGCATTTGAAAATACTTTGTTAATGTGGTGGATATTCTATGTTTATCAATTCGCTCTTTGTAAGTTTTATGAATGTATTAAATTATCACATGTACCCTGAAACTATGTGTATTGATTATGCATCAGTAAAAACAATGTTAAAAAAAAAAAAAGGGACAGCACCTGCTGGCCCCATATATAAGGGTGGTGGGTTCAAACCTAGCCCCAGCCAAGCTGCAACATAAAATAGCTGGGCATGGGAGAACTCGATATCCACATGTAAAAGACTGAAATTGGACCTGCACCTTTCTCCACTCACAAAAATTGATTCAAGACAGATAAAGGACTTAAATTTAAGGCGTGAAACAATAAAAATCCTCAAAGAAAGAATAGGAAAAACACTGGAAGATATTGGCCTGGGGAAAGACTTTAGGAGGAAGAATGCCATGGCAGTAGCAACAACAGCAATAATAAACAAATGGGATTTAATGAAACTGAAGTTTCTGTACAGCCAAGGAGACAACGACCAAAGCAAATAGACAACCTACTCAATGGAAAAGGATATTTGCGTATTTTGAATCAGACAAAAGTCTAATAATGAGGATCTATGCAGAACTTCAATTAATCTACAAGAAAAAAACCAATCCCATACATCAATGGGAAAGAGAGATGAATAGAATCTTCTCTAAAGATGATAGATGAATGGTTACTAAGCATATGAAAAAATCCTCAGCATCCTTAATTATTAGAGAAATGCAAATTAAAACCATGCTGAGATATCATCTAACCCCAGCGAGAATGGCCTATATCACAAAACCTCAAAACTGCAGATGCTGGTGCGGACCTCCCATTTGATCCTGCAATCCCATTACTGAGCATCTATCAAGAAGGAAAAAAAAAACTTTTATTATAAGGTTTTATACTTATAAATAACCTTTGTACTAGGCTATTTATAGCAGCCCAATTTACAATCGCTAAAATGTGGAAACAGCTTACATGTTCTTCAACCCAGGAATGGATTGTAAGCTGTGGTATATGTATACCATGGAATATTATTCAACCATCAAAAACAATGGATATTTTCCAGCATTTGTACTATAACCTGGATGGAGGTATAACACATTATTCTTAGTGAAGCATCACAGGAATGGAGAAGTAAGAATCTTATGTATTCAACTTTGATATAAAGACAATTAATGACAATTAATGACACGGTGAGGCATGGGGAAGGGGAGACCAGACAGAGAAGGAGAGATGGGGTGTGGGCAAGGAAAAAAAAAAAAAAGAAAGAAAATAGTGACTAATTCTCATATAAATTGTATTTAATTTTGACCAAAGTACATTACTTAAACATTAATTTTTGATTCAACATGTTAATATGTTGTTTATCATATTACATCCTCATTTATAAGTGAAATATGTTTGTAATTTCCCCTTTATAATAATGTATTTTCTCCAATTTTAATTTCACGTGTATCCAGATTAAGTAGAATGATTCTGAAGTATTTTTTAATTTTTCTATTGTCTATAAGATTGGGCATGATCTGTTTTTTTGAAATTGCCTTTTACTTTTATTTACAAATATTAGTTGTCTATTTTTTTTGAGACTTTGGAAAAAACAAAATAAGAAGTTAACTGATCAAAGTATTCTATAATAGACATTCTCCTATCTGACAATGTGAATGTTACTTTCTTTACATTATTATTATTATTGCTTAATATTTCATTGCAGCAATCGTCTTATTTCTTTCCTGAATGTATTTATCTTCATTTGTTCTTTATGAGGCTTTGGTTCTTAGTCCTTATGTTATACATTGTTATTGTCATTAAATTTAGCCTTTTTAATTCTGTGAAGGCAAAAGTGGAAATCTAATGTACACATGTATAAGTAAGAAAAATAAATTTAAAAAAAAATAGCCAGGCATTGTGGCAGGTGACTGTAGTCCCAGCTTACTCTGGAGGCTGAGGCAAGAGAATCGCCCAAGGCCAGGAGTTGGAAGTTACTGTGAGCTGTGATGCCATGGCACTCTACCAAGGATGGCAAAGTAAGATTCTGTCTCAAAAAAAAAAAAAACTTTGTAAAGGACTATACTCATCTAGTTTGTAACATTTTCACTCTTACTATCTTAGATTTTCTAGAGGGAATAACAGTAATTGAAGCCAACTATGTTCCCGTCTTATAACCACCCCCCCAAATCAGAAGGATGATAATGTTGAATTCAAGTAGAATATGCAGATCATCATATCTTTCCTCTGGGGAGTATTCCAATTGGAATACAATGCCAAAATTAGAGGAGAAATGATGTTTTTTTAAGAGATAGAATAGCTGGTTTCAACATCTATGCACCATCCTTAAAATATGATCTTGAGAGGTATTTGTGCCAACCTTTGCTATCTTACAGCCTCTTTTTGAGTTTTCTCTCTTGTGTTGTTACCTTCTGAATGGGAGGAAATAGAAAAGAATCATTATGAATTCATTCTTCATGACTGAGTTCTCACACCTTGGCCAAGAGGCTTGTGCTCTGTGGCATTGAACAGGGTGCTATGATTAAAATAAGAATGGTAAGTATGAATCCACATAAAAGTAGTGATTATTTAAATGATGAGCCTTCGTGTGAGATTACACGGGGTGATACTAATCTGCAAAGTTGTATTTTCTGGGGGACCAAGTCCACCTGGATGGATTGAGATGTCAGTGTGCGTGCTGTGTCTGCGTGAACTGTGATGTGATCTCCTCACTTTTTGAATCATTTTGTTCAGAGACCTCATAAAGGTCCTGCTATCCTGGGTGATTGGTGACTTTTTTTTAAGATTTCCTTCCTAGATAGACTTAAGTTGAAAAAGTACATGCCTTTTTATCTCTCTGTGTGTGTGTGTGTGTGTGTGTGTGTGTGTGTGTACACGTATAAAACATAAAGAGCATTATGGAGCAGACTGGCCTTTCACTAATTATACATTATCAGTGATTGATGGGAGAGCATATTTCATTCTCCTTACTTTGACAGTGATTTCTAATATTGAGTTTTATCTGTGCAATTAGTAAATGGTATATCTTAAAATCTATACTTACTCCTTTCTATATTCTGTACATGGTCAACCCATTACCAGGTGATAATAGGTAGGTAATCAGTAATGAGTAGAAAATTGAATAGAGTTTCTCTTTGCTGCTCTTTCTTCCAGTCAAACATTTTTTGATTGGATAAGCCAGCTGTGAATGGCTTGCTACTAACTAGGAACTTACTTTAATGTTAATCCAGAGCCAAGCTCTAGTACACACACCTGAAACTCAGGTTCTCTGACCATGCATGCTTCATGCAGTCACCAGGCTACTCTCTTGTAGGATGAAATACAGCAGTCTAGAAAGCATAACACTAAACAGGAAGAACTATTGGCGAGTCTGTAAACAACAGTTCCTGTTTGCTAACAGAAACTGGCTAAAGTAGGATCTTAAATAATATGTAGAATAAGTATGTTGCCTCCAAAACATGTTGTAGCATTTATTAACTGCGTGTGAGCTAAAGGTAAGCTTTCATTAAAAAAAAAAAAAAAGTAATGATTAGCAGGGGCCCAGTATAATTTAAAGTATTCTTTGGAGTTTATAAATATGGTCTCATAAAAAGCCTGAATATAAGGAAACTGTGACTTTAAGTCATTAGAAGCCCAGTGGTTTGATAAAATAACAGGAAACAGACAATTTATTATGAGCAGTCTCAGTAGCTCTGGATTATCTATAAAACTTTTACAGCTATCCCCAAGTGGCAAGAAACCATAAAACTTGCCTGAATGAGGGACTTGTTAATTTACTTGTTAAAGCAAATTAAAAATTTATAAGTGCTTTTAGGTAAATGAGATCTTCTCTCATTGCTGCCCTTGCGGGGCCCTGGAGTCCTAGGAGGAGAGAGTGGCTATGCTCAGACACCACTGCAGAACAATAAAAGCTATTAAATTGTTCCAGTTTATTTCATCAGAGCCATGCAGCTGCTGCCATGGCTAGCTGTAGAGTACCAGTGGTTGACTGCCTGGATTTTCACTGGGTTTTCTGTCTCACTCAAAGGAGGGGGGCGGGGGGTGAAAGGCCAAGGGAAGTGATGATTTTACCTTTGTATTTCTCCAATAGTTGGTATTATAGACTGTCTTTTTTTACTTTTTCCATGACTTTATGAATCCAGTGGTTTTACCTGTTTTCTCCTGTCCCCAGAAGTGTTTCTCTATTTCATGGGTAGTTGGTACTTGTGAATTCTTACCCACCATGATGCCTTTTAGCCTTTTAGTTCATGGAAAAATGCCAGGTCTTATGCTATTTTTTTAAACCTCAACCATTTTCTTTCTCTGTCTCTTTCTCTTTCTTCCTGAATCTAGCTTCAAAATTACAAGGAGGTAAGAAAGGGAATCTGGTACACCTTTTTTGGTGTACTTAACTCTAGAAACTGTGTAGAATCAGTATTTTTTTGTGGAAACTGAAGTTTATAGTTAAAGGCAGATTTTCTTGTACTCTCCCTTGGATGAAATGCCAGCTTACATTAAAATTTTTGCATCTAAACATCTTTGTCACCTTTTGACTGTTTTCTGATTGTCAAATTTCTTTTTGAGGTAACTGAGGAGTAGTAGTTTTCTGAATGGTGACTTTGGCTGCTGCTTATTTTTTAGCTTAAGTCTTATAACTTAGGGGATTCTCCCCATACTCCTTGGGCAGTCGTCCCCCTGCCTTAGTGATAACAAGAGTTTTGGGAAATGGAAAATAGCTTGTTCTTCTACATAAACCAGAAATTTCGATTTAAGCCTTTTGCATTTGTAAGGCAGAAAAAATAATGTTATACCTTAATTACTGACCCTATTTGATGTTAAGTTAAAATAATAGTAATTTCATAAATTTATTTAAATTTCAAGATCTCTCCAGAAAAGTCAGATTCTGCAAAGTACTATGGTAATGTTTGTAATTACTGTGCAGGTAAGGTGCCTTATTTATGAGTTTTGAGAACAGGAGTGATTAAAAAGCCATAACTGGTAGAAGTGTTTGTTCTTCCACAGTATTTGCCTTTTAGTGAATTTACATACATATCTGTAACTCTTATTCATATTCCATTTAGAATTATGTTTTGATAGCATATTGTTCACAGGTGAGAAGCATCACAGAAAATTGGGGGTTACAGGAACTGCAGTTAAAAAAAATGGCAAATAAATACATTTATTTTTCAGAAGGCATCAGCTTTCAAAGTGATTCTATAATGTTAAAATTTGTTTTAGCTGATAACCCTTTTCCTGGTTACTGTCCTTAAGTATTTCAGTATTTAATTTCATGATTCTTTCATTGGCTTCAATCTTAATATCTTTTTTATCTGGAGCACCTCATCTTCATTAGAGTCTCAGAAAAATGCTTGGTTTTAACTAGCTTTGCACAAATCATCTCTGTCATTTAGGAGATTTTCTGGGCTTGATCTTAGATCCTCTATGTATATAACTTTTAAGAATGGAGGTTAAATATGTCTTGTTTCATTAAATTATCCCATAGACCTGACTACAAAGTTTGTGGAAGTAGACAGCTATAATGACTTTACCATTCTTTTGTTCAAGACAATCAAACTGAATTTCATGTACAGAAAAAAGGTATAGATTAAAAATTTTTAAATAGAAATAGCAAATAACATTAGGCCAAAACTCAATTGCTGAGGACATCCACAAAGGAGTTTGTTACAATAGGATGGAACCCAAGGACACTGGTAATAAAGTACTGGTAAACCTTTAACAGTAAAGCAGCAGTGCTTCAAATATATTTGTTTAAAGAGTTCATGTTATAATTTTAGTATATGTGCTCACTCGTTAGTAATATTGATATATGTTGTATAATGATTGCTTAATTGCTAATTTTCCTATGCTAATTGATGTTTTTCTATAAAACCAAATTCTTTAGCTCTTTACATTTATTGAATGCCATCTGGCTTATGAATTTTCATAAGAACTGCCAAGAAAAAAAAAAAAGAGAGACAGAAAGAAAAAGAAAGAAGAAGGTGCAGGCCCCCTCCCCTTGCCTTTTTCCTAAAAAGGTAGAACATATGTGTTCATAATGACTTGTAATATCTCCTTAGGAATTTTTTTCCTATGGGAATAAAACATCATTCCACTAAAAATATGTCCTCTCTCTCCCAACTAGAATTTTCTTCTCATGTCATCTGTAGTAATTGCTGTGGTAATATACTCTCTTTTTCTTTTATCAAATATTCTCCACGTTAATGCTCTGGGTAAGTATTGGATGAATTCCACAATTAAATTATGCTCAACCTGTCTGCTAAGAAAAACCCCATATTTATTTTGTATAATTTAGAATAGTTTCATGTATTTATTCACTCATACCATTTTGATTTAAAGACATTCTTAAGCTTTCACTATATAGTAGAAAAGAAGGATAAAATAGATATTCCTTATAATCTTTTTACTTTGCAGTGTTTGATTGTATTTTGGTGATTTACCATTAGCTACCACCTCTTAGTCTTTTTCATGTTGATAGTTTGGCAGTATAGTTTTTTTAATGCTTGCTTAAGTTATACACACATACATATATATACATACACATGCATACACGTGTTATAGGTATAACCACTAGAATTTATCAGAGCTTTTGAAACAAATGGGCTGATCTATATTCCATTATACTTTTGTCCCTAATGATTTTTTTACTAAATACTAAGAGGTAAATTATAAATCAGACAAGAATTTCTTGGCATCTGTAGATTTTGACTAAGAAGTCAAATTAATTTTGATTAATTACAGTTTTTAAATCAACCCAATTTTTAAAATTTTAGATGGCTAAAGTAAATGCAATTATATTCTCAATTGTTTGGGTCTAATATAACAAAAAAATACGTATAATAGACTGTTTTAATAGCGTTTGAAGACATTTCAAATAGTATTGTAGAATTTAGTTCTTATGTTAATATAAGTAATTAAAATTCAACCTAGACATATATCAGTCATTCAAAATTGAGAAACATGGTTGTAAAAATATCAAGATAAGTGATGGTATTTATTTACTTTCTTCCATTACAGAGATGCTAGAATAATTATTTCTATCTAATTTGCTAATTGCTTACCCAAAATGTTTGGTTAATAGATCAGAAAATATTATAACTTTTATGTCTGCATTGGCCATGACTCTGGAAGGAGGTAGCATAACATTTTGGAAATATAACGCATACTCCAAATGAAAAAGACCTGGTTGCGAATCCTCTTCCTATCTGTTAACCCTGCATTAACTTGCACTTCCATTTATTGAACCCTAAAATGGTAATAATTATATCTGCCTCATGGGTTGTTTTGAGAGGAACCTGCAGCTTAGTGCAGCAAGTAGTAGGCACTCCCTGAAGGACAGTAAACAGAATATTCAACCAGGAAATAGGCATCCATGTTCTAGGCTCAGCTCACCACTCCATCCTTGTTTGTCTCTCTGAATTTTGGAGTTTTTCTCCATCTGTAAAGTGGACACATTAAAGTTTACTTTGCTTAACTTCAGAAAATTTATGTGAATATTATATTGGATATGTGTAACTATTAGAAAATTGTATAACAACAGACAAAGGTGTATAACATTATCACCACAAAAATGAAAGCAGCCTAATAGTAACTTGTCATCCTGTTTTAACCTGCTTATCTGAGAATGTGATATGGCCAATTGTCCTTTCCTGTTCTTGTGAGATTGCCTGTACATGTTGCCACAGTGGTAGAAGCTATAGTCTAAGCTATTTTTGGCAACTTGATTCAAAAGTGAGTAGAGTTATTCTGTAATGTATATATCTTTTTTAGTAAAAGTTCAGTGAGAGTTTCAAGGGGCTAATGTCTCATACATCTTTTTAAAAAAATCATAAGTAGAAAATTGGATCTCTTCTTAAATTGCAAATGTGTGTACATCAAAGACATAGTAAGAATAAATTTAAGTCTCATAGTGTACATAGCTTCAGTACACATCGGCGAAATATCCTGCTGATTGCTGATTGAAAACAGTTGTTAATTCTCTACTTCACTAAATTCAGAGTGGAAAAACTTTCCTTAATAAAGAACAGATTGGGGAGATCCAAGACCTTACTGTGTGGGAATTAATGGCAGATGCGTGTACGGGTAGTTAAAATGTTTCATTAGATGTTAATGTCTTGCTGTGTTTTTAATTGTTCGGGAATTAGCCTCTAGAATATTAAAACCATCTGTTTGTTATCATGATGAAACAGAATGCTTAAATAGTTATTAATTTGTGTTTCTTGTCTTTTTTTGAGGGATAATCTGTAAAACTTTGATCTGTTTGGAGTTTAGGGAATTTGGAATGTGGAAGTGAAAAGTAATTTTAAAGCACACTAGTGTCCTGAATAGCTGAAGTATGTCCCCCTAACCTACTACATATATTTTATGCATTTCTCTCTCTCATTCTTTCTCTCTCTCTCTCTCTCTATGATCACCTGATGTTTTTTTGTTGTTGTTGTTGTTGGCCTGATGAGAATGGTCACAGAGTATGGTTTAATAGTTGATTTAAACTGTATGACCACCTTTGCACATGTTGATTATTTTATATTCAGGATCAAGACAGAATTTAGACATTTAGAGGAATAAAGGAGAACTAAATTTTTTAACTCTAAGGATGTACTTTGCCTGCTGTCTATTTTGTACTCACTGTGCATTAACACTGAAGGCTGACACGGATTCCAGTCTTGACTCTGCTGTTTTATGCCTTGTAATCCAGCACAGACTAGTCTTTCTCAGCTTTGGTTTCTCTTTCTGTAACTTGGGAAGTACAACTTAATTTATAGAGTTTTTGTGATGCTTAGAAATAATACATGATGATTGCATATTTGTTGTATGTAGTAATCATGTTAATTGCTTCCTTTCTTGATTACATGGAACTTGTGAGATATTTTGGGTGCAACTGAAAGTACATGATAGCATTATAGCTGTAAAACCCAGTAACAAATTCTTATATACTTGTCTTTCCCCTGTGTTGATAGCCAGATATTGGTGCATTTAAGTTCATACTCTCAAAATGAAAATCCCAGCTAGTGCCACCTTGGTTCTAATTAATTGTCAAAAATGTATATCTATAGGGAAGAAGCTAATCCACCTCTGCGTGGGATCCCAGTTCATTTCTCTAAGCGGCCCAGTATTTGTCTTCTTATCTCTTGAGTTTAAGTAGGAAAAATTGACAATTTATCTTTTTATAAATTTACGCTGATCTAAATTCATGCTAAGAATTGGAAATTTTACATACAGGGTGGCCATATTTATATTTTAAAGTGCACACAAACTTTATGGCCACACTGTATTTGAATCTTAATGCATCTCAGAGAAATGCCAAGAATTAATGCTAGTTGGGAAATTTATGGTTCTCTGTATAAACTTCCTTTACTTGACTTATCCCTCAATCAGAATTGGCTTGTTCCATTCCCTAAATCTGTTTTGCTCAGATTAAAAATGAGAGAGTATTCATAACTTAAAATCCAATGAAAAATCACTTGCTATATGAAAGTGAAGTTTGTTGTGAACCCTAATTCAGGTTCCTCAGGGGCCAGGCTGGTAAAGTTTAAATGATACAGGACAAAGGAGGATGTTGGGACTGCTTTGACATGGTGCCACGATGACCCTTTATAACTATAGAATTAATCCAGTTATCATGTTTCCAGGAGTTCATCTCCTTGCTTTGCTAAATGGAGTATAATGGTACCAGAGGTTATATAAACTTTTCATTCAGCATAACAAGAACAGTCGTATACCACCTCCTTAGAAAGTACTGTCTTATTTAGAAATTTATCCAGGAAACTATATTTATTTCTCTAACCAAATAGATTTCTTTTATAAATATTGTCGCTATTAACTATTAAGAAACCAGAGTTTAGAAATACACATTTTTGAAGGTTTCTATCATCACAGAATATGTTGGAAGAAAGTTTTTGCTGGCTTGATTTTTTTTTTAATGTTTAAATTTTATTTATTTATGTTTAAAGAGGTAGGGTCTGGCTCAGCACTCATAGTTCACTGGTTTGAACGTTGTGGTGGGCACCTGTAGTCCCAGCTACTTGGGAGGCTGAGGCAAGAGAATAGTTTAAGCATAAGTGTATGAGGTTGCTGTGCACTATTATGCCACGGCACTCTACCTAGGGCGACATAGTGAGACTCTGTCTCAAAAAAATAAAATAAAATAAAATAAAGATGCAGGGACTTGATTTAGTTTTTCAGGCTAGAGTGCAGTGGCATAATTATAGTTCATTGTACCTGCTTACTCCTAGGCTTGAGCAATCTCGTGCTTAAGCCTCCAGAGTAGCTGTGTATATAGTTGTGTGTCAATATACTCAGACAATTTTGCTTATTTTTTGGAGATAAGGGGGTCTCACTGTGTTACCCAGGCTGGTCTTAAACTTCTGGTCTTAAGTGATCCTCCTATGTCAACTTCCCAAAGTACTGTGAGCCACCATTCCTGGCTTTGCTGGATTGATTTTTAACAAAATAAAAATGAAGTGTTAAAAAAAATAAAAACTCTTATTAGAAGGTAAAACGGATAGGATTTTTAAATGGTTCATATTATCCAAATTACTTAAAAGTGGCAATCTCATCAAGAAGTATGTATAACACTAAGAGAGCTATTAACTTCTCTTGGTAGTGGTTTTTGACCTTTTGTTCAACAAGTACTTTTAAGATTCTCAAATGCCAGGATGAAGATGTCTGTAACTATAATTAAATGCTACTTTTCCTTTGTAATCTTATACCTGACTATCTAAAATATCTTAAATTGCATGGTGATCACTGTTTCAAGAACAAAATCAGTGATAGCTCATTTTGAAGACTAAGGAGTTGAAAGGCTGATTTTGAAAGCCCGTCAGTTCACCAAGTGCATGTGTTGCTTTTCATGTTAACCACTCTGCTTTTGGGCTTTCCTTAAAATTGGCCAATCCCAGAAGACCTAGCTTTTTATGACCCTGTCATATTCTTTGATAATAGCTAAGGGCCATTCTGTGAGCAATTTTAAAGACTGTTTACAGGTTGCTGACCTTAAAAGATCATGCATATGGAGGCTGGGTGCAGTAGCCCATGCCTGTAATCCTAGCTCTCTGGGAGCCTGAGGCAGGAGGATCCTTTGAGCTCAGGAGTTTGAGTCCAGCCTAAGCAAGAGTAAGACCCTGTCTACAAAAAAGAATCTGGGCATGGTGGCAGGTGCCTGTAGTCCCAGCTACTGGGGAGGCTGGGTTTGCCTTGACCTATGATGATGATGATGCCACTTCACTGTAGTGAGATGTAGATGAGACTTTGTCTCCCCCCACCCCCAAAAAAGGATTGTATATACTGATAAATTAAATAAATATTTACTGAATATATTCTAGTTACTGTGTAGGCTTTGGAGATAAAATAATGAACAGAACAGCTAAAAATCATGGTGCTCATGCAGCTTATAATCTCTTTGTGTGGTGGTGGGACTTTAAGAGAAAGAAAGAACAATCAGAGTTATGTTAAATATTTACTACATTAGGAGGTATTAAGTAGAGGCAGGATTGTAGTTATAAACAGGGCGATCAGCAAAATCCTCAATGAGAAAGTAACATTTAAATAAAGATCTAAAGAAGGGAGGGAGTGAAGCAAGTGGCCTATGAGGGTAAATATTGTGGGTAGAGGGTTCAGTGAGTACAAAGGCCCTGAGGTGGGAGCATACCTGGCTTATTTGAGGAACACTGGGGAAGCCAATAAAACTATTACAGAGTGAGGATATAGAGAGTTGTACAAAATGAGATCAGAGAACTAACGAGGACCTGATAGACTGAAGACTGTCTTATAGGCCATTATAATGACCAGCAAAAGACTGGTAAGTAGTGGCCAGGGGGGTAGGAGGAAAAGCAAGAGTGAAGTAAAGTACCTCAAAGATGGAGTGATTAATTGTGCTATGGTTACATTAAAAAGCTGGGGACTGAGAATGACCACTAGGTTTAACAGTGTGAAAGTCATTAATAAACCATGTCCCTTCTTGGAATGGAAGGCTTCAAAGGGACCAACATCCCTGCTTACATTACAGCCCGCTTCTCCCCTTCTTCACCATGCTACTCACTGAGACTCTGGAGTTTTTAGCCTAAATATCTTCAATATGGCTTCCAGGGCATGCTTTCTAAGCTCATACCTTGAGAGCAAATAGTACCACAGATATGTGTATATCAAGATCTAGGTGGGGGTTCCTGCTAGTGGGAGATGGGTAAAGTGGATGATGTGGATGGGGCCTGGAAATTGGCTTGTGGTGTCAGTATGCATGAAGGTGAGGCTTCTTAAGATGTGGGATAGAACTATAGGTAGAAAGAAAAGGATACCAGGTCAGTGGCTGGCTCAGCTACATTGCCACATTCCATAGAGATTTCAAGGAATACAGAATTCTAAACTAAAAAACACAGCCATTGTTGCCCTTACAAATGCTCATTTAAGCAAGGTAAGACATGTGTTATTTAACACTGTGTTAACTCTTTACACTTTTAACTGCTTGGATAGTGTTTGGATTTCTTGCCTGGAGCTCTGCAGATGCTTTTATCAGCCTGTTGGGCTTGATTTGAGCAGTTTTTTGACAAGAGGAAAGGCTCCTTGGATGAGGTTAAAGGAAGAATGAGAGAAGAATTGGTTACACTGAATAAATTGTTTTCAAGAATTTCTTAAATGGAAAGGTAGTTAGGTTTTTTGTTTGTTTTGTCTTGTTTCATTGTCTTGTAATGTGACAAAATTAATAGTCAGGCAACGGGTACCCTAAAAACAGAAATTTTAGTTCATGAGGGCTCCCGTAACAAAATATCACAGAATGGGGGGCTTATAAAACAGAAATTAATTTTCTCATAATTCTGGAGTCTAGAAATTCAAAGATCAAGGTAGTGTTACCTATTGTGTTTTCTCATGTTGCCACTTTGCTGTCTTTTCCTGTGTCTTGCCAATGGGAACCCCTTCAATTTGGCTCCCAAGCCCCTTTGACTTGGTTTTCCCAGGAAGACAAGATGTTCTAGACATACCTTACATATTTCCTTTCTCAAATGTTCAGTTGGCCATTTTTTGTATGGCTGAATGGGAAAAACACAAGGTGTAGAAAGTGTGTCATGTTTGAGGGTGATGGTGATTTTAAAGAATGCCAAGCCATTTAAAAAGTTGTTTGAAACATGTTTTCTTACAGAAAATCACAAAAAGTAAGTTTTGTATGTTATTTTTGTGTATTATCCTTGAAAACAAAATGTTATTCTCATAATTACTTTTTAATAATCAATATCTCATTTTTAGGAAGCTAAGAACTATACTAAGGCAGTGCAGCATTCATTCATCAAGTTATTTTTGTACTGTGTTTGTACAAAATACAGTATTTTGTACTGTATTATGTGCAAATTTCTGAGCCTATTTGAAAACAGATTTATCTTTTAGTTCATACTTATACCCAAGGAATACCAAACACCTTCTATTTATTCTGGCCTTTCTCTTTAATCCCAGTCTTGTACATCTGTTTTTCTTCTGTGCTTCAGAATTCCTTTTTGTTCAGAAATGAAAAGTCAATTATGTTATCATGCTTTTTATCAACATAATTCAACCTAGAAATGGGACCCACATTGTAGAGAGATGTGAGTTATATATCAAACACTACTTTTTTTTTCAAGCACTACTTTTATCCATTCTCTCACCTTCACATTATTAGGTTATGAAGAAATAGTATCATAATAGCCTCTTGGCCTAATCATAAAGAGTAGAGTTATGGTTCTCTTGGTAATTGGTAGAATTATTAAGTTCTGCTGTCTAGGTTGAGTATGTCTTTTCTAAGACTATCAAAGTTGCTTAGATTGATTTTGATTGCCTTAATTACTTTTTGTTTATATTTGATACTATATAGTTAAATTGATCTGGGCTTATTTTCCTCTATTTTAGTATAGTTTTTTTCTACTGCTATGAAATCCTCTGAACCCCTTAAAGTGTTAAATACTCTGTGTGTTTGGCACATGGAAGAACTTCAGTAGTTTTCATTTTCCAAGCTAATAGCCCAATCTTTGAGGCATTATCTGTGCAGTAATACCTTGTTTATTTGAGAACATCACTAATACAGATAAATAACTTTCTAAAGTCCCAGGGTATCCAAGAATCTTGTTTCTTCTTTCACACTAATGAAACTTTTCTAATTCCAGTGAAGTGACTTTATGGATTCATGGATTTAAAGGCAATTTCTCCTTTTCTTGTATTTTTAAACGTGCGGTGGGAGGCAAAATTCCAGGATGGCTGTCAAGATACTTATCCCTTATTTGTTTTAATGATTAGATTTTCATAAGTAGCAGAGTTGACTGACTTTAAGAAATATGTAAGGTTTTTCTGTGAGCCTGACTTAATCAAGTGAACCTTCACCAGGGATCTGATTCTTACTGGAATCAGAGATTAAGTTGATAAAATCTTCCTTTTTTAAAATAAATTGTTTTCATTGAAATTTTATTGAGTTTTATTACATGTAATGGTTATATACTATAAGAGTCCCTTATTGTAATAAGTTTTGGTGAATATAAGAGAGTTATATAATCATCACTGTACTTTAGTTTTACACTTGATTTTAGCCAAAAGGACAAAAAGCAATGTGTGTTTCAATCTTAGAACAGTGATACCATATAACAGGTTTTCCTCAAAACCATTTGCAAACTGTAAGAATCTTACATTGTTGTGGAAAAAAATTCCACTTGGTGGGCTATATTTAATGTATTATTAAATTCCATTTGTTTTATTTCATCAGATTTTTGTACCTTTTTAAATTAGGAAGGTCATACCATAGTTCCTTCCAGATTGTAAGCACAGATTAGCTTCCCACAATTTCTAGGCTCTGGAACCCGTTTCGTTATATATTCTTTAAAGTTTTAAACAATTATAGTTTTGAAAGTACATCCATAAAATAATTTTTACTTCTATAATTTAGAAAATTTTTCTATTATGTTTTAATTTTAATATTTAGTTTTACTTGCTATCTCTTTTTGTACTTTGATTTGTAAGACATATTTCTCTTTGGAGTACCTCTTATTATACTGTAGTTTACTGTAAATAATTTAATTCCCAATTCATTGTGTTTTTTTTTAATTTGTAGAATTCAGTTTTTTAATTTCACTTGTAGTACCTTTCTTATCTCACTGTTTTAGTTCATTTTGATCCCTGTAATTAAGCTATTTATTTCTAGTCTTATTTAATAGAAAATACATTAAGTTCATGAGTTAACCTCTAACAGATTTTACAGTATCCTGTAATGTTTAATAATTTATATATTTATACTTCTAATTTTCTTGAGTTTTAAATGATGTCTGTGTGTGATTTTCTCTTTGACCTAATTGTAATTGTGAGAGAATTTTTAAAATATCTTTTCATAAAAGTTTTAAAAAATCTATAAGTGATACAGATATTTAGTTTACAGTGCCATCATTAATTTTTATAGTAGAAAAGGCTACATAAATAGCCTTTTCTACTATAAAAATATAAATGTATTTATTTACATTTTGGAATTTATTCTGATATTTCTTGTGACCTACTGTATTTTCAGTTGGCAATAGTACCTCAACAGAGACTCTGATTTATCAAATTTTACTGTATATTGACTAAGCCAAACTAAGTTTTTGACCCCTATATTATTTTCCATTATGTTGTTTTCTTGCTCCCTGATTAATAGGATGCTAAACTGTCCTGCTTTCTTTTAGTTTTCTATACTATTTAAAGTATTCTTTTTTTAACTTTCATATAAAGTTTATAACTTAAACCTTTACTATAAAGTACAGAACTATATGAAAAGTAAATATTTTACTTATTGTTACTGTTTTCATATAGTAATAAAAATAACAATACTGTCTTTGACTTATGACTTCACATAGCCATTTCTTTCTTTTTTTTTATTGAATGTTAACTATGTACATCAATGCACTTCTGGGGTACAGTGTGGGGTTTTCACATGCATTCTGAAATACTTCCATCAAACTGGTCAACACAGCCTTCATGTCATTTTCTCAGTTATTGCTTTAAAACG
>CAUYTI010002210.1:0-47498 GCA_963575145.1 Galago senegalensis | reverse complement strand
TCTAAAGGTTGAATATAAATGTCTTAACACAACAATTATGAGAAAGACATGATGGCTATGTTAGCCAGTTGGATGAGAGTTTTCCAAACTGCATATGGAAGCAACACACTGTATCCTATGATAGAATTAATGTACACAATTACGATTTAATAAAAAATAAATTAAAAAAAGAACTCCTATGGAATTGAGGAAGCAAAGTCTGATAAATATGTAAGAATTGATAAATGGTAGCTGAAGAAAGGCCAAAAAAAGACCAAAAAAGGCCATACCATTAGTGACTGGGTGGTAGAGTTATATGCCAACTGTGAGAAAGAGGAACAAAATGACAACCTATGACACCACTCACTCACAGAGGAAACCAGACCAACTCTTTTAATCCTTTGGGGTACTGCTTTTGTAAAACGCTGAACTAACAGACTAGAAATTATAAATGTTTGCATTAATGACATCTGAGGGAAAACAAGCCTACTTTCTGCTTTTTTTTTTTAATTGAATGGTAACTACGTACATTAATGCACTTCTGGGGTACAGTGTGGGGTTTTCACACACATTCTGAAACACTTCCATCAAACTGGTTAACATAGCCTTCGTGTCATTTTCTTAGTTATTATTTTAAAACGTTCACATTCTGCTCTTAGAAAGATTCACTTGTACCCTTGTAAGATAAACTACTTTCTGCTTTTAACCAAAAGAAAAAAAGCTTGCCCATGAGAGAGAGTGAGAGTAAACAAGCCAGTGAAAGTGAGCTTGAAGCAGATTAAATATGCTTTAATAGATGCATAGAAATCTGAAGCTCATAAATTTTCCTTCATGTTCCTAGGATGACAGAGATTTGCAGATTTATGAGCTTCATGTTGGAAATCTATTAACAGTATCTTCAACATTATACAATATTTATTGAAATGGCATTGCAAGGACTGCTTACTTGACATTAAAGAAAATAATAGAAGACCACCATCTACCATATTTTCCACCCATGCCCACAGTCCTTCCTTTATTCAATGTACCTATTTTGATGTCCAGGCATTCTTCTGAAGTAGTGCTTTTAAGTAACACAAAGTAGCCTGGCAAATAGATTCAACAGAGAGTCAAGCAGCCCTGAAAGTGATTGATGTCTGCCCATTCAATTTTCTGCAGTCCTTTATACAGTTTTCAGTGTCCTTCTGAAGGCAGAGCTGCTCACCAGGACCACTAGGAATATTAAGACATTCAATGACAATGCTGTAGGCACACCAGCAGACATGGAACCATGAAAAACCTTGCTAAAGGCAAGCCACCTAAAAGGAGCTTCAAGATAAAAGGCTGGCAAAAAAATACCTTCTCAGGGGTGGCACCTGTGGCTCAAGAAGTAAGGCGCCAGCCCCACATACAGGAGGTGGTGGGTTCAAACCTGGCCTCAGCCAAAAACTGCAAAAAAAAAAAATACCTTCTCATTATGAAAGGAGGGAGAAAAAGAGCTATGTTGGGAGAGAAGACTGGGCACTGGTTCAGACTTTGTCATTGAATTGTTATGTGAATTAAAACAAGTAACTATATGTCCTTGGGCCTCAGTTGTCTCATCTGAAAAATGGTGAATATATAGTTCACTTTATTTCATAAAGTGTATTAAGTACTTCTCAAGGCACAAAATAGTATATAAAAGATTATTATGGCAATTTCTTCAGAAAATGAGATAATTAGGAGAAAAAAACTATCAATATGAACAATCAAATATGCTTAGATAAAGCAGATAATACATGCTCAAAGTCCTTTCATTTTTCTAGCTTATTCTGTCTATGGATTCTCTAATATCATTCCAGGTTTAACTGTACCATTAATGTACAATTTCATAAACCTACTTGTATCTATCCTCAAATACAAATTAGTAACTAGCTTACTAAGTACCTATCACAACTGAGGTGTTTGTTGACAACAGGAGCATCAGGGACTTTACCTTCATTATTTCCTTTAGTCCTCACAACAAGTTATGAAGGTGGGTTTTTATATACCTCACTAATAAAGAAATGAAGACTCAGAGAAGCAAAGTAACTTGCATAACGACACAGAGCTAAAAATGGAAAAATCATTATTTGAAACTCAGGTCTGTGGCATTTTAAAATCTTTTCTCGTTCTTCTTACATGAAGTACCATAATTTCTCACTTTAGGTTATTTTATCTTTAAATCACTAATATGAATTGCCAAGAAAAAGGTAGAGAACAGTATTATTTATGCCCACTGGCTCACATACAAGTAATAGAGACCAAACGTAAATAAATATACATTGGGTACATCTTGTTGCTACTTTGAAGTATCCCAGAATTTTGAATGAGAGATTTCTTCACCCAAATGACCCATCACATAGGTCAGCATGAATATGCTGATATGAGCAAGGCTTACTCAGTATTTTATTACAATTTTCATCCCATTTCTCCCCATCCCGCTAAGGTCTGCATAAGACAAAACAGAAAGAAAAGTTCTCAAACCCAACCAAGCCAAGGTAAAAAGCAAAACAACAAAAAATACATATCTTTAGATGTATAGTCTTCTTGTCTCAGATAAGGAAGTGGGAGCTTAAATGGTAAACTTATGATAGGTTTCTGATAAATTCATGTTCCTAGGCTGTTTTCTCAGAGAGAAGCCAAGACCATTGAGATTCTGCTGGCATTCATACCCAGCAAAGGGGCTAATGAAGCAGGTAATGCCAATAGAACAACAAATTCTTATCAGAAAACATTGTGTATTGTTAAAGCATCATCCTTAAAAAGACAAACATATCCAAAATATATTTTAAAATCTTAAAACCCAATAATAAAAATATGATAGAATTTGAAAATGAGCAAAGGATCAAAAAAGAGACATACACATAGCCAGTAAACACATGAAAAGATGTTCAAATGTCATTATTCATTCAGGCAAATGCAAATCAAAAGCACAATAAGATCCCACTTCCACATCTAGGAGGATAACTATTATCAAAACAATTAAAAAATACAATAACAATGACCAGTACTGTTGAGGATGTGAAGAAATTGAAACTTTCATATACTCATGGTAGAAAGGTAAAATGGTTCAGCTGCTTTGGATAAATGTGGCAAATTCTCAAAAGGTTACATGTTAAGCTACCATTATGGCCCAGCAATTGTACTCCTAGGTATATAACCAACAGAAATAAAAAGAGATGTTCATATGAAAACTTGTGCATAACAGCATTATTTATGATAGCAAAAAAGTGGTAACAGCCCAAATGTTCATCAACTGATGACGAGAAAAGCAAATGTGGTACATTTATACAATGGAATATTATTTAGCTATAAAAGGGAATGAAGTGCTGATACATGCTGTGATGTGAATGGATCTTGACAACATCATGCTAAGTAAAAGAAGCCAGAAGCAAAAAGGAGACAGGGTACATGATTTCATTTATATGATATGTCCAGAATAGGCATAGCTATACAGGCAGTAAGATATGTGGTTGCCTAGGGCTGAAGAGGATGGGAAGACAACAGGAGTAACTTCTAATGGATATAGTGTTTTTCTGGAGGCAATGAAAATGGTCTAAAATTGACTTTGGTCATAGTTTCAGAATTCTTTCAATATCCAAAAAAGAAAAATTGACGTGTACATTTCAGATGAGTGATATTTATGGCATATAAATTTTATAACAATAAAGCAATAAAATATGGCCCAAATAAAAATCGATAAGCAATTTTTTTGGTAATAGAACAAAAATCTAAAATAACAAAAGACAGAGACCAAAAATAGAAAAGAAAAGAAAATAGGGGTATATGATTTTATAAATAAGGCAATGATTTTAAAGTTAGATGCAATGAAACAATCTTATGTGTGTTGCAAAACATTTTAAAGCTCTTTAATTGAATTATTTTCAAAAGAAGTTCAAAGCACAGTAAGTATACATATCAAATTTAAAACCTCTTTAAATTAATTATATAAACGTATCATTACTATAATAAATATTTTATTGTTACAATAAATAAATACCAGCTTATTTCTTAAGTGGGTGGGGTATAACCTTCAAAATTAAGGTTTCTAGACACGTCCATAGATGGCATGATTTGACAAGGATTTTCTGATGAACACAGATATATGTCGAAATCATCCCAGTGAAAGAAGCCGTATGACTCAGCAGTTGCTCACTATGCCTGAAGTAGTAAGGAGATGTAGCTCGTACTGAACATGTCGTACAGTTCTGTCTAGATTTGAAATAGTGAAGTGATTGTATACAATTACCTTGCAAATCCTGGTTTTGGCAATTTTTCAATTGTGTTTAATTAATACTTGTATTTCTTCTGAAAAAGTATGAGTTGTTTATTTGCTTATTTTTATTATTTTTGATTTGACCTTTTAAACATTCATTACACAGCATTCAAGTAAAATGGACAAGTTTTTAGTAAAGAAACAAAAATTAGAAGACGAGCTAGTGCATCAAATACGGTTTCATCCAGTACATCAACAACTAAATTAAAAACAATTAGTCATCAAAATAATGACAATTATTTATCATTTGGTTTCATATGTAGTAAAGGAAATCCACCACATCCCACAAGTGTAATTTGTGCTGAAACATTAGCAAGTGAATCTATGGTTCCTAGCAAATTAAAGGAGACATTTATAATCCAGACATTTCCACTTGTGCAAAAAAGCTGGTGGAATATTTCAAATGACTTGCACTCAGTAATATTAAACAAGCAAAAATATGTACCAAATATGCAATAAGATCAGAAAAAGCACAAGAAGCAAGTTACGCAGTTGCAGAAATCATAGCTAGAAAAATGAAATCTGATACAATTGCAGAATCCATTATTTTTACCAGCCTGCTGTGCAATTATAAAAAACAGTGTTTGGAGAAAAATACAAAATGAAAATTTTAAAAATTCTGCTTTCAGATAATATAGTTTCTCCGTGAGTTAAGGATTTATCTCAAAATGTGGAATTTCAAGTAATATCTCACCTCAAAGAAGTATGTATATATTTGCAATTAGTTGAATGAATCTACTGCTATCTGTGGCAAAACCCAACTTTTAGCAGTCGGTATATTTGTCTATAAAGAAGAAATCATAGAAGAGATTTTAGTTTCTTGACCACTCCAAACAACAACAAAGGGTCAAGATATTTTTGTTTTGAACTATAATTACTTTAATTCTAATAACTTGTCTTGGGATTACTGTATAAGTATTTGTACAGATGGAGCCCCATCTATGTCCAGAGGTATAAAAGAATTCATTAAATTCTGCAAAAAAGAGAGTATTTTTACACAATGTTTTCTACACGTAGAAGTGCTAGAGTCAAAATCATTAGTGCCTTAATTACAAAATGTCCTAGATGCTAGATTTTAATAATTAAAATTATTAATTATATAAAAAGCAAGCCATTGAAATCAAGATTATTTGCAGAATTATGTTCCTTAATGGATGCTTCTCATATGTAGCTCTTATTGTATATGGAAGTGAGACATTATCTTGAGGAAGAGTTCTATCAAGATGAATTAAAAGAAGTATTAACCTTTTAAAAAATGCAATATTCTAAATTAGGTAATTTACTTTGTGACAAAATTTGGTGTAACAGAGTTGCATTTCTTGCAGTTTATTTCAGTGCTTGAATACTCTTAGTAAAAGTATGCAGGGAAATCATGAAAATATTCTCACATCTATAGATAAAATTAATGATTTCAGAGAAAAATTACTGCTCTAGAAGGAAAAGATTAAAAGAGAAAATTCAGTAGAAACTTTTGAACTAGTGAAAAGGTATAAACTGTATAAAAATCTTATTGAACAAATTTTAAAAACTTTAGATTTATTGTACATAAATTTTGAAAAACATTTTCCTGTACCTACACTTGACACAGTGTTTCTGCATTGTGTGATAAATCCCTCTTTTTTAAGTGTGTGTATGTCAGCAAATTTAAGAGGAAGAGTTAACAAAAATAATAAATGACAGAGGATTGCAATGAAAATATTCAACAACAGGTATTATGACCTTTTGGTTATCTCTCAAGGGTGAATTTACAAATATTACAAAAAAGCAATAGAAATACTTCTTCCTAAGGGGGTTGGATGGGGAGAGGGAGGGAGATTGGTGGGGTCGCCTCTATGGTTTAATCTTACAAGGGTACAAATGAATCTTTCTAAAAGCAGAGTATGAACGTTTTAACTCAATAACTAAGAAAATGACATGAAGGTTATCTTGACCAGTTTGATGAGAGTATTTCAAAATGTACATAAAAACAGCCCACTGTACCCCATGATTGCATTAATGTACACAGTTATGCTATAAGAAATTAAAAAAAGAAAAAGAAAGAAATACTTCTTCCATTCTCAACATCCTATTTGTGTGAAGTGAGTTTTTATGCAATATATAATATTAAAAACAAAAATCTATCACAGCTTAAATCCTTGGAAGAAGATTTAAGATTATGCCTGTCTAAAATTTAGCCTTGCTAAGAAGATATTCTAAAGACATCAAGCTCAGTTGTCTCATTAAGTGTTAAATTATAATAAACAGAAAAATAAATTTAAATTTTGTGAAAAATAATTTTAATTATTATCTTTTTATTACAAATTATAATAAATTGATTTTTTTGGACATGATAGTGCATTTTGTTTGTGTTAATAAATAAATCAAAAAGGTATATTCCTCCTTTTACTCTTTTTTTTTTTGACCAACATAATTTAAGTGTGCCATGAAAGTTTAACTATTGGTTCAAGTATGCCATAAGACTAAAAAAAAAAAGGTTGAAAAAAAACTTTTTTTAATTTCTTATAGCATTAAAAACTTTTTTTAATTTCTTATAGCATAAAAAAGGGTTATGTGTCCAGGAGCTACTAGGAAGAAGGAACAACAGAAGACACACTCTTATCCTATACACCCGCAACCATTCTCTTTTGGCACAGCCTGAGTAAAGCCCTCTCTATCAGCTCTCCATGCACCAGCTTCAAACATTAAACTCTGAAAAACAAAGTCTTCTGCTGCTGGTGGTCATTTTACAAAAACCATGACCTCTGGGGCTGATACCAAGGTATCTAAAACTTAGATAAGTGTATCCAGACAAGGGTGATTGCCAGCCTGTTTTTCTTCCTTTCTGTGGTTTTCTCTTCAAAGAAAATTTTCATTAAGTGAGACAAACAGTAAATGTCTAAACTGTAGCTTCCAAGGCACCAACTCATAATTCATGAGTGAAGTTCCCTGGTTTTGCTATGTAGACTTTCAACATGGTAGCTTCTCCACAAGCACAGCAGAAGATAGATATAGTGCCAAGGATGTAAGGATCGAGTTCAATTAACAGTTAAAAAAACCCAAAAACCTATTTGTCTATACAATGGAACCAAATAGGACATTCCATGGGAAAAGAGAATTTAGAAGAATACCACTGAGGACTTGAAGTAAAAGTTTGATCTAATCAGAGAGTCCAAAATTCCCATATTCCAGCTCATCTTGAGGAATTGATAGTCTGTACCTATGTTGCTAACATGGGAGTCCAATTATTCCTCTTTCTGTGGAAAGAGTACTTTTAGACATACATTATGAGTCTCCCAGCCTCAGTAGTTTGGCAGCCACATGACAGATTTTTTTCCTGTGTAATACATATAAAAGCCCACAGTTCCTGGATATTACAATTTTTTTTATTTTTTATTCACCACTTTGTTTCTGACAAGGTATTTTTCTGTTCTTTTGCCTTGTTTTGTCTTTTCCATGTGAAACTTAAATAAAGCTTTAGTTAAAAAATGAGGTAATATTTAACAAAATAAAATACATAACTATTTCCTATGATAACAAAAGCAAACCACCTAAACAGAATGGCTAGTAACACAGCCCACCCCAAATAGGTACCCAAAATGTGAGAAGTAAAAAAAATAATTAGATGACATTTCTGAGAAGCTAATGGAATTTTTTTTTTCAGTCTGACTTATAGGGAGAGGAGAGATGGTTGCTCTTCCCTATTGCTTCTCCCACAACCATCAGCCCTTTTCAGTATTTCATTATAGCCCTTAAGGTCTGAGTTTCTGGAAGGCTTTTCTGCTTCCTTTTAGGTACCCAGCCACACTACAACAGCACTATTTATTTTAGAGCTATTCCACTGTGATAACCCATAGAGTCTTTGGGATATACGCATATCATACCTGCAATTCCATATAGAGCCTAAAGGCACAGTACAAAAGTTCTGATCACAGGGCTAAGTAACCTACATTATTTCTACACACTCTCCATGTTTTGCAGTAGAAAAGAAAATTTCCTGACCTCTACAGTTGTCGGGGGGAAGAAACAAACAAACTCTTATCATTTTAAGAAGTCAAGGATTTCTAAGGACTTTTGGACCTCTTTCAAGGATTCTTTTTAATGGATGGATGGCCCAGTTTTTTATTTTTCTCTGTCCCTCTCCCTTTTCAAAAATAAATTATGAATACTTTTTCATTATCTCCATCCTGTCCCCCTCCATTGCCCAGTAGATTTCTTTGTGGAACTTTTCAAATGTGCTAATTCTTGGCTCAATTCCCATACACTCAGCAGACCTCTACATACACTTGGTGCACTTGAAAGTAGACCCAGATCCCATAAGGACCCTTTGAGTATAATCAGCTGAGATTTTTTTTTGTTGTTGACCAGGGCTGGGTTTGAACCCGCCACCTCTGGCATATGGAGCAGGCGCCCTACTCTTTTGAACCACAGGCACCACCCATGAAATAATTTTTAAAAACTTTACCCTTATCTTTTCTGATGTCATTAGTCAGAAAGGCTTTCCCCCCAACAAAATGTTGACTATGTTATTTGAGTTGAACTTTATGATTTCCACACTTTGCTTAATACCATTTGGTGCTGCCGGAATGTCAGCAATTGAAGCTTGTAGTCTGAACCGCTTATTGAAAAGTAAAAACAAACAAAAAAACACGGCTTTGAGTTTTGTTAGTAATCATGTGGCCTTAGGCTGATTGTTTCCTTCCCAACAGTTATCACACATGTATGAAAAAGGGAGAGCCCTACTGACTTTTCTTTCTTTGCTTGGATAAATTGTAGCATCTCTCCTCTAGGAGAATTTGTCTTGTAAAGGCTAAGAAGCAGTTGGAAGAAATCTAGGAAATTCTACATTTGATTCAAGCTTTCTGTAACTCAACACTACTGCCAAGGCTTCTGTTGTAAAGTTAATCAATGAAACCTGAGAGGCAACAGAGTAAGATGCTATGGCAGTCATTGCCCTAAGCTCCATTGCTGGATGACATAGGGCAGGTTAGGGAAAGTGGGCCTAAGCCAAAACTTAGAGCACAGAGAATGCACATGTTCAAACTAGCCCAATGGGCCACTGGGGCATGGAGTATATTTCCATTTTGACAAAGGGCGTTTTCAGTAAGATAGTCTTATGGGAAAGTATCTAAATGGGTTCTGCCTACTGTCTTAGAGGGTGGGTGGAGAAAAGGAATGAAAGCCAAATCCAACTCTGAAAAAAAGCTGGTACTCATCACCTTCTAGAAGATATGTCAAGAAGGAAACACACTTAGTCATTAGTATTTTTTCAAATTACCCTCTATGGGTGTTGTCCCATAGGTCTTCTATAGCTAAAGTAAGTAAACCACCACTTAGAAGAATCATATGTCCTAATGTGCTAGCAGGGACCTTAAAGATCATCAACACCTATCTTCCCTACACTTTCATCATATTTTACAAATGGGGAAAGTAGGACACAGAAAATGGAAAGGAATTTTGTTCTCTTCAATAGCTATAAGATCTAGAGCAACGTTAACCCATTTTGGAAATGTTTACTACTTGTAAGATGATGAGATGGGTTTAGGTGGTACTGCAATAAACTTTTAATAGTTAAGCACTACTTCCAATTGATGATTATTTTCAAAACTTTCACAATACACTAAAATGCTAGGAGTAAAACCATGTGTTCTATACATTCAAAATTGATATCACTAGTTATGTGACTCTGGGAAAGTTCCTTTGCCAATATGGTCACAATAGCACATATAGACAATGAAAGAATGCCGGTACTACCCTCAAGTTTTTGGCCAGAGAAAAGCAGGACAGAAACCTCAGTCTATACATGCAGCTTTTAGTATTTGTTGTTAGTTCCAAAGGCAACATAAATGGATCAGAAATGTAGGCTTTGAGACCAAGATTATCCTGAGAAAATATCACAGAATTGAAGGGTTAGGAGGGACTTTTAAAAGTTATTCAGTATAGCTCCCTACATAATACTTCAGAAAACAAATACGTTTGTGCTAAATCTGCTGTCCCCAAATGAGTAAACTTTAAGGGTCATTCAGAACAGATAGGACGGTTGGCACATACATTAAAAGAGCAAGATAAATAAATACCAACCTAGGGAAGAACTGGTTCCTCCATCTTACCCTTCCTTTCTAAATGAAAGTCAAATGATTTAAAGTTAAATTATTCACAAGTATTTTCTGAAGGTATCAGTATTTTAGTTGTTTCTGGTTGCATTTCTTCAACTTGAATATTATATGGCCATTGAAAAGTGTACATAATTCATCTGAATGAACTTCCAGTTTCTGCTTTGTAGAATGGTTAATCTCAGGGACCAGAGACTAAAGTTGATCAGCATACTTTCAAATAATCATAAAATGAATACTCAAGGAAAGATAACTATGTGCTAAGATCAAATGTTCAAATCCTCACTCTATCATATTCTAGTAGTAGAACCCTAGCCTTGTCAATTTATGCCTCTGAGTCTCAAGTTCTTCTGACTATAAAGTGATGATAAATATTCCTACTCACCTCACTGAGCTGCTATGAGGATTAAAGTATTAGAGAATTTTAAATGTACATAGTAGCTTTTCAATAAAGCTAGCTTGGTCTTGGTCTTAAGCACAATGAAACAAATTTTAGAGTGCTTTTTTGGATATGTAACTATTTTTTATTATGCATGATATGCTGAACTAGCAAAATACCTGGCTAAGTGATATATATGATAGACTGGTTGGATTACTTTTATTCTTTAAGGGTCAAGACTTGCCTTGTAGTCTAATGATCTACTTACAACTTGTAATCTAGTTTCTATCACACTAGTAAAGGGGGAAAATGACTGAATTGCTATTTCATAAAAAATCACAATAAATGCCAAGAAGCTGTCCTTTTTAAAAAGTACTGGAATTGTAAAATATACTATTCTATCAATAAATGAACCAACATCTAGGACCTCCATTCTTTTAGAGAATATAAAAAGGATCTTTATAAAAATATTTGTTGTGATAAGATTTTACCTGACATCTTGATTTAGATTTCTTTTCTTACAATTAATTTAAAGGAAAATAAGGAAGTAACTACACAGCCTAGTTCATAACAGCTGCCGCGTAAATATTTGCTGACTAACAAAATTGAACACTTTATGCTGCATGTGCAAAGCACTATTAATTTTTACTATGGATATATCACCCATAGATCAGAAAAGTGATGATTCCTCTTCAAGCCAATACTCAGCGTCCTTCTCCAAAAAAGGAAAAATCAAACCTTATAAATACTTTCTTAAATAAAAATGACCAGAGTTTCCTGGAAAAAATAATTTCAAACTATTACTCCAACTGAATAAATTTTGATTTATGAAAAATTTACCTCATTGTCCTTGTTTTTCTTTTTTTCCCTAAATAAATGAGAATTTTGTTATATGCAATCATTTGGTAGCTACTAAGACAGGCTTATTATTACTATTATACAAATAAGAAAATCAAGACATGAAGTTATTACGATTGGCTAGAATGTGGAAACCACATAAGAATACTCTTTGGACTGGAATCTAACACCACAGAATTCTTTGTATTTAAAATGTTATAGTAATACAGGGTGGTCATAAAGTTCATGTACTAAATTTATGGTGACCCTGTATATTGGTATTGATATCACAAAAGAAAAATTCAATTCAACTGTCTGAATTATAAAATAGGATAGATTCTTCCTCCTAGTTTGTGTGACTTATATCATTTTACATTCAGTAATTTAAATTAAGGTAAGGGAACTTGCTTAGCTTAATACAAATCAGGTACAATGACTTATCATATCAATAGTAATTGGTATGTATAGGGTATTTGCCAATTTTTAAATTTTTTTTAGTATTTTAAATATCCTTCTTGTGATCTTATTGGAGGATCAGATTAAAATACTCATGGAATCTTTGTACTCTCTTTATTGAGCGCAACACAGTTAGCGTCGAGATAGATGTTCTCCCCTTAGCAGAGTACCATATTAATTTCTATACCTATATAACTTATATGATACCACTCAAATTAGTAATTTATTAGTGACAACTTCCTTTGCAGGAGCTACCATAACTGAGAAGGAACTGTACAGTTAAGAATTCTGTACACACTAGACAACTGATATTACAGGCTGACATCAGAAGAAATCATGGCTGACCCCAGTAAGCACCATAAATAACCAAGGAAGGATGTGGAACTGGCATAAAAGGGACCTGCATGAAAAAAAAAAAAACCTGGCTCAGCGCCTGTGGCTCAAGTGGCTAAGGCACCAGTCACATACACTTAAAGTGGCGGGTTCGAATCCAGCCCGGACTCGCCAAACAACAATGATGGCTGCAACCAAAAAATAGCCCGGCGTTGTGGTGGGCACCTGTGGTCCCAGCTACTTGGGAAGTGGAGGCAGGAGACTCACTTGAGCCCAGGAGTTGGAGGTTGCTGTGAGCTGTGAAGCCATGGCACTCTACCCAGGGGTATAGCTTGAGGCTCTGTCTCAAAAAAAAAAAAAGGAAAGAAAGAAAGAAAGAAAGAAAGAAAGAAAGAAAGAAAGAAAGAAAGAAAGAAAGAAAGAAAGAAAGAAAGAAAGAAAGAAAGAAAGAAAAAGAAAAAAAAACCTGCAAAAAAAAGGAGGGGGTCTGCACCTGTGGCTTAAAGGAGTAGGGCACCAGCCTCATATGCTGGAGGTGGTGGGTTCAAACCCAGCCCTGGCCAAAAAAAAAAAAACCTGCAAAAGGGCCCTGCCTGTATCAGTGGATCAGCTTGTACAAAGGTTGCAGTGACATTTAACAATCTCTCTTTAATATCTTTCAAAGAAACAAGTATAATAAATGGGTTAGCCACATTTGGAAATTTCCTTGCTAAGGAAGAACAAGAACAAAAAGGAATATGATCAAGTATAAGAGGTAACCTTCCACTAGGAAGAAAAAGAAGAGCTGGTCTCCTCATCCTTGCCTCTACCCCACAGTCTTCCTTGGATGGATATTGCAGCCTAAGACAAGGAAAGATGGAGCCCTGTTAAGATTCTCTCCATATCCCTTATCTCTCCATTTCCTGTGCACTCCATTTTGAGATGCTGACTGACTCCTTACAAATAATAAATATGTCATTTTCTCTTGTGTTTGTACTCCATGTGCTCTAAGTCAAGCTCAGAGCTTTCTGTCCTTAAGATGGCATTTGTAGTAGCTCTTCAAAACAAAAAGCCAAACTAAACCAGAAAAGTTAACACCTTCTAACTCAGTAATGAACAACACATATAAGACTTCACAGTATAAATAAATGCTTTCTCCACATCAATATACTGAATTTTTATGAGAGCATGTAATATCTTGCATGATTTGTACCTATCAAAAATAAATTTATAATCCAAACATTACTCATTTCCTAACAATTCTCCACACAAAACTGTCCTATCAATAAAGAAACAATGTGTGTAATTTTTAACTGATTCTTCTGACATCATACATAAATAATTATGTGCACCTAAGTACCAACATGCACCAAAGTATGATGGTAGTTGGTAAGCTGGAAGATAAGCATGAAAGTAAAAAAACAAGACATGTAAGGTATCTCACAAAATAATCCAATAGATTCCTCAGAAAGCAGGTGGGCTTCTTATGAGATAAAAGGACACTTATGTATAGATGTATAGCCAACACAGAAAAAGAAACCCAAACATAGAGATGGCTACGTGGAAATATCTAGTCACGGAGAAGCAGAAAGGTACATGGATATATAGAAAGGTACAGTCAGATGTCCACACAGTAACACATACAGAGACAGCTAACACAACTCATTTAAAACACAGACAGTTATTCTAAAAGACACAGTTGTGTATATTCATGCAAACAAACTAAAACGAAGGAAGGAATGTGCATGAAAAGTATGAAGAGGCCAGTTCCAGTGAATATATACAGAAACTTAAATAAACCAGAAGTGGCAAAAGCCTAGAACAGCAAGACAGGGACACATACCCAGAGAAACATGAACTAAGATAAGTAAATAGATATGCCAAAATCTGCACACATAGAGTCACATAGAGACAGAGGCTCTAGGGACAAAGAAAAAGACACACAAAGAAGGGCTAATACAGGAACAGAAATAGACACCCCAAAACAGTCTTGCATAGATACCACTAATAAAGACCAAACCACATAGAAATCCACACATGGACAGAAAGAAACAGCTACAGCCAAAAAGAGTGAAACAGGGACCTGGAATGAGAGATATCTAAAAAGACAGGACATGCCCAAATGATAGGGGAAAATTACAATAAAGCACAACGACACAAGGACAGAAGAACAGTTAAAAAGAGACAGGTGCACTTTGACTTAGCAAGACACATGATTACATAAGGACATATGTAGAAAAGAAGAAACATGGTCCCACCAGCAGAGCACACAGCGTAAGACACTGTTTCTGGATCTCTCTGTGTTACAATTTTTCAGAAATTGATTCACAGTAACAGGCATATACTCTGGTACACAATCATATACAAATACCAAAGAATAGCACAAGTGTGGAAATTCACAGTCATTCCTTGCACAAGGCTGAAACTGGAAGATACCAGATATGTTGCTTACTGTCCTTAAGGGTCCCACAGGTAGGCCAATAGGCATGAAAAAGGCAGCCTTAACTTAAGAGATTAAAGGCTTTTTTCATAATAATAACAAAGAATTGCTCAACCCCCTCCATATATGCGGGCATGTGAACACACACACACACACACAAACACACACACACACACACAGAGACATACACAGTGCCCCACCCACACTGTAGTCTGACCCAAATTACTCAATGTGCAAAGATGTTCAAACTAGCTGGTCTAGATAACTAGCAAAAAATGACATGGTTTCATCCTGTTAGGTCATAGTTCAAACCTTAAAACGCTTGCTACCCTAGAAACTGAGTTCTAAGTTTTCAACCAAAGAACCTCCCACCTGTGAGGCCAAAGTATCATGGGAAAAAGTGACTGGGAGTGGCAAGAGCACTCTGCATTCATTTCCCTGGTGCCCTGCACAAAGTCCTGTACAAAGCCAGCCTCCAGCAGCTTGGAGAAGGCTTTTGCATAGGCAGAAAGATACAGCAGATGACCTCTGTGGAATCCCTCTCTGCTCTCAGCACCTATCAGAGAAGAGAGAAACTTGGCAAATCAGAGCTAATAAAATATTCTGCTATGCACACTGAGTTAAGTAGAGGAATGAGGGGAAGATAGCAAACAAACATGCCCTCCCTAATCACTGCTTTGTCAAGATTCAAATGTGATTTAAATAAAGATAGTGGTGTGAATATATACCTATGGAAATCACACTCCCTCTGACTTTCGAGGCCCTTGGAAAAAACAAAGGGGAAGGAGAGGGCCACATATTCCCACTTTAGTCAGAGTTGCAACCTCAGAACCCTTTGTACCTAATGTATAGTAGAAATAGAAAAAAATCATTGAGATGAAAGGACATCAAAGCTTGAAAGGGCATCTAGTACTGACCTGGGAGCAGAAGCCCTAGATTTCCAAACTGAATGTGCCAGACATGCTGTGTGAGATGGTCTAATCTCCCTTCCTATCTGTGTTTCAGTTGCCCAATCCATATGAAAGAGGACTGACCTTTAGGGTCCCCTCTAAATTCTGACCGTCTCTGACTCTTTGGTATAAACTTCCTCTCTTTCAACCTGCTGTTTAGAGAAGGGGTGCAATTAATCCTTGGAAATGAAAAGAGTAACGCTTTTAATCAAGTTGATAAGTACCTGTTATATACAAAGAAGGAAAAGAAGCTTAGATGCAGACATGAAAATTTGAAATGAACTTCAGATAGTAAGTAAGGAGGACTTTGTGGGGGGACTTAGGAGGAAGTTTTGGAGGGGTTGTTCTGCCTGCCATCTGCTGACCCTGAATTCACAACCCTCTTTTCATGCTTGCTCAATACAGAAGCAAGGCCACTACCCTCAGTCCATTTACTACAATTGCAAAGCAGCTTGTATGGAAGAAAATCTTTTTTAAACCACACATGCTCATGCTTTTAGGAAAAACAGGAAAAGGGTTCATTTCTGAAGGATGGCATTTAGTTTGTAATAATAAAACAGGTACACTTTAAATCCATAAGCCCTTTCTGAGTTTAAAATACCTTCATACTTACTGTTTCATCTATAAAATTATAATTTATGTTACAATCCATAGAAGAGGAAATTCTTACTCAAAACTGATTACCTGCTCCAAATTGCACAGCAACCTATAAAGTCTGAACAAACCCTGATATTTTAAGCATTAGGTCCACAATTCTTTCAAATACCCTGGTCATCACCTTCACCCTGGTCTTCTTGTGAGCCATTCAACTTCCCCTCCTACCTCAGTCCAACTAAAGGGAAAGAAAGCCCTGTCATGAACTAAGAGCCAAAAGGAACCCATATCTAACTCACACCTCCATCTCTATACAGGGAATAGAAAATCAAGAGGAGGTGTGGCACTTGGCTGAAGGACTCTTGGAAAGGAAGGGGAGAAAGCCTTTCCCCATCATGTCCATTACTCCTAGTCCTCAGGGAATATTGTGGGTAAGTTTATGAAGCTAAGAAAGTAAAAAGGAGATGACAAGTTGCCCAGGAAATTCACATCCCAAAATCATTTTTCCTGAATTAGCTGTGACTTTGATTTTCCATTTTACAGTTAACCCAAGCACTTAAGGGCCTGCATTAAGATCCTGTGCCATGGTACCCAGGAAGGTTGTAAAAACTTTTCAGAAGATTATTAGGAACATGCTAGAGAATAGTTATGTTGAAGGGAGGCAAGAGGCTTTGGCTAATGGAGAGTACACTTAATGGCATCTATGAAAAATATAGCTGAAGTGATGTAAAAATAGCAGTGAGGCCAGAGGGGGGAAAAACAATAAAAATTCAAATTCCAACCCACAAAATCACTCACTGTATGATCTTGAATGAGTCATTCAGGTCTCTAGAGTTTAGTTTCTCATCTATAAACTGGAACTAATAAGAATTACTGGGATCAAACTAAAAATTAAATAAGAAAACAGAAGTGACATGCAAATAAGCCGTTTGAAAAATGCCATATTTAACCAGAAACAATTTACCTATGCTAAGAAAGAGCCTTGAGTGCCACATTTTCAAAGTAAGTGGAGTGGATGCTCAGTTTGCTGACCATTTACTTGGAACAAATCTAAAATCAACTTTTATACAATAATCTTTGTCACCCTCACGCTCTATGATATATACACAGAGGGCTAGAACTTACCATAGATCCCTCATAGATTTTACTTAGGAATCTCTCAGTTTCCATCAACCATTACACATCAACTTTCACACACATAGACACACACACAGAGGCTGAAACATATCTTCTTAGGAAGATACTTTAAAAATTAGATTAAGATGCAGTTATTCATAAGGCTTCATCTTTATGTACTCCAAATAAAAAAAAAAAAGACTCTCATTTTTGGATGGCAATACTTACTGTGAAAGAAGGATATAACTTGAGATTTTGCTAATGGCATTTCATAAGCAGCTGCTAATATTTTACTATTGAGATGTCTGTCTCCAGATTGTAAGATCTTTGAGACCTGAGATTATATCTTATTTCTCTTTGTATCCTCTAAATCTAGCACAGAGTTTGGTACAAAGTTGTCTCTCAGGAAATGTATTGATAAATAAAATAATTAACTATTGAATTAATGAATTAAATATTCATCATTTAACCAGACTGATATTCCTAAGAATGAAAACGATGTTCATCAAGGGATGAGACAGATCTTTAACCAAAAGTTGGAAATAATGTTCCCATACGTGCAGTGAACTTGAAAAAAAAAAGGACCTACAATCAAAAATTCATGGTCTAAATCTTGGTTCTTCTACTTATCATCTGAGTTATTTTCACTCTCAGTTTCCTCATCTGTGCACTGGGGATGCTGAATCTTGCTTTGCCTACTTCGAGATGGTTTTGAGAAGCAAAAGAGACAATGTGCCTGAAAGTACTTGGTGGACTTTTGAGAGTTTTATACTTCGTAGGATTGTAATAAATTAGTTTTAAAGATATTGAGTGTCTCCATTCCATTTTCTAGTCTCCCACAATTTCTTATATCCACTGGCTATAATGAAACAAGCCATTACGTCCTCTGAAAGCCATATATAAACTGAATGCAAAAGAGAAAGGCAGGAAGAGAACTAAGTCTCCTGCTAGCTCCAAGCAACTTTTAGCTTACCTGATTCCTTTTAATTCTTCAGCATGCCTGCTTGAACAATCAGTGTTACCACTAATAAAACGTCTCAATATTAACCTTTTAAAGTCATAAAAAAAAGTTATCCAAAAGCCATCCTTTGTACATCCATTCTGATGCCTCTTTGCAGAGGTGGTTTCAGCAAGTGAGGGGCTATCAAGAAAGTTTGGATTGCAAGGAGATGGCACAGTGCAAGTGGAGTGGGAAGCTATGAGAGCCATGGGAGACAGACTGAAGAGCTAGATGTGGTAAAAGAAAATGAAGGAACTCACCAGTGGGAAGAAAAAGATGAGGGCAGTTGTGTCAAAAGACAAAAGAGCTTGGAGTCTATGGAACAGGGGTCAAAGAGGCCAGGCCCAACTAGAAGTTCTGGGTTTTGCCAATTGTCAGGAGTACAGGTTAAGAGGATGAAGACAAATAACTGGCTGTAAGGAAATCCCCAGGTGTACCTACAATGAACACTTGCTAACAGCTAATTTCTCCACTAATAAATTCAGAACTTCAGTGGAAAAGGAAGTAGAAAGAATCATGTATCATTTTCTATCAACTGGTACGTGCCATAGTAACAATGCATATGACCAGAAGCTGAAAAATAAAGAGGGAAATTAACACATCAAGTTTATACTTGGCATGCTACTCTCAGTTACCAACAGCAGGGGAATATAATTCCCGATGGCAGACACACAGATGGTACAATTGCTCCTTCTCTTGCACCCTTACTCTTTCATAAACTAAGAAGTCCAGGGTGGTGTCTGTGGCTCAGTGAATAGGGTGCTGGCCCCATATACTGAGGGTGGCGGATTCAAATCCGGCCCAGGCCAAACTGCAGCAACAACAACAACAAAAAAAAAATAGCTGGGGAAGCTGAGGCAAGAGAATCACCTATGCCCAAGAGCTGGAGGTTGCTGTGAGCTGTGACACCATAGCACTGTACCCAGGGCGACAAACTGAGACTCTGTCTAAAAAAAAAAAAAGAGTCCAAAGGTGGCATAATAAGCAGCTTTAACAGATGCTCTCTACAGTTGTGGAAGGTAGGATTGTGTCACCTTGTTTGTTCCCATGGGAGAAAGCCAAACAGTTTTCACCTCTAAACCTACTCCCCCATAGACTGGAGTATAGTCCTTGCCTCCTGCAATCTGCCAGCCTGCTCTTAAATGACTCAGCAGATCTTTAAATATATTCAGGCAAGAAGTTGCTCTGAGACACAGCTTGCTGATTAAAAAAAAAAAAGTGTTTTAATCTGTTTTGGGGTTTGAGAGTCATCAGGAATGTCCTTTGTTAATAAGAGGTTCCCCAGCAAGTTCAGCACTGCTCTGAAGCTTGCACTCCATGCTAAGACTCTTGTTTTTGTTCTGCTGTAGGCCATTTGCCAGCTGTGTGGATCTCAAGGAAGAGAAGCGGGGAATGGTTCTAGGCCATGAAAGAAGTCAAAGGAATTCTTGCCCAATGATTCTGTGGGGGAAAGGGACGAATGTGTGCAATGGAGTGACTGGTTTAAATGTAGGGGGCTGCAAATCACCAAGGGTTTAGACATTGAGTCATTCCATTCTCTATGGAGGACTATGACCTGTGACTGAGAAAAGGGGTCTTCTCACTCTCCTTCTCTCCTCAGACCAGCTTAGTCCTGCACTCTGAAGTGCATCAACTAGTAAATGATTTCAGCTGGGCTGAAAGAAGTAACTTAATAACTTGTATTACCAAAGCAAATCACGTTCCCCGTTATCTGCAATGACCTCATACATTCCAGCCAAAACATTTTGGAGACTCAGAGCTTTGTGGAAGAGAGGGCTCAGCCAGCAGTGACTTAGGGAAAAGCCCTTTGTATTTCAGCTTTAGTCTAGCATCTTCCCAAACTCTGCTTGTCTGGTATAACAATAACAATAGTAGTAATAATAATAATAATAGTATAAGAAGAAGAGGAAGAAGAACCGCCATTTATCACATTTTTACTACAGACCAGGTTCTGGTCATATTCATTCTGGTCATTACATTCATTTTCTGACTTATCTCCACAAAAACACGAGAAAAGTGTTAGTATCTTCATTTTATAAAGGAGGAAACTAAAACTCAGAGAGGTGAAGTGGCCTAGAATTCACAGCTAATAAGAATTAGGGCCAGGATTTAAATCAAAATCTGTCAGATGTCAAGGCTTATGCCTGAATAATAGTAAACACATTATACTTGAGCCCTGACTTCAGCTTCTTTCCCAAAGGCCCTTCAGCTCCTCTGTTACTTATTAAAAATCCCTAACTTCATAAGGCATGCCTAAAATCATCCAATCTTATTTATTTATTTATTTACTTTTATTAAATCATAGCTGTGTACATTAATGCAATCATGGGGTACAATGTGCTGGTTTTACATACAATTTGAAATGCTTTCATCAAATTGGTCAACATAGCCTTCACAATATTTTCTTGGTTATTGTGTTAAGACATTTAGATTCTACACCTAGTAAATTTCATGTGTACCCTTGTAAGATGCATTAGGCATTCTTAAGTCATGTGTAGGCTTTTAAATTGCTAGATAAAATGATTGTTGGATCATTTGCTATGAGTTCAAATCTCTGCCTTATATATGGTTCCTAACAGGTCCAGCTTCTTCTTGAATGCCTTCAGTGAGGATAAATATACTTTTTATGTGATCCTGCTAATAGACAGATATAGTTTGATAAACAAGAAGATGGAAACTAATATTTCAGCACATACTAAGTGTCATGCTCCTTATCTCAGTTGTCTTTTTTAGTCCTCATAATAATTCTGTAAGGAAAGTGTTCTACACATGAGGAAGCTCTTGAGGATTAGAGAGGTTAAGTTACTCACCCAAGGTCTTAAAGTTAGTAAACGACTGTGACAGAATTAAAAACCAGGTGTGATCTGATTATGGTGCTGCTAGTACATATCTTTAGCTCATTTTATATGAGGGAAGAAAGCCCTTGAAGTAGGGAAGCTCTCAAGACTAGACTAACCTGACCTGACTGAGTTAGCAAACTCAAAGTCCTAGAGGAGTCGAGTGGGTAACTTAAATGAATAAAGCATATTGTTGGTGCCTACCCAAAAAAGAAAGTGCATGCCCCCCCTAGAGGAGCAGCTGTTTTTCACCTCCAATTGCTCACTGCCATGGGAGAAAGAAGAATCAGTGTTACCATATCTTCATTCCTAAAGGTGGAAATCTGAATTTTACAGTGCAATATTAGGAAGTAATTCAATAAATACACACACCTACATCATAGTGGCCAAACAAAACTCATATGGCCCGTGATGACAATTTCTGATGTGGGTTGAAACTATTCTGAGTACAAAAATAATATGTATATGTATATAAACTTTATATAAATATATACTATATATATATATATATACACATATATATACATATACATATTTTAGTTAACTGACAACTGTCCTCGTTGATATTTCCCTTTGGGGTACTACAGAAAAACATCAAATTTGTTTCTTCCATCACAATCCTTCAGGTATACTGTGACAATAGTTACGGCCACTGCTCCCTGACTCCCCAATCATATTTAACCCAGCATCTCAGCAACTCCATGATTTACCAAATGTCCCATGAATACTGGAGTTAAACACCACATTGCAAATATAAGATGACTAGAATTTAACAGAGGTAGATAATCACCTCCTTTATGCTGAATCCCATACAATGTCCCTTGGTATCATGGAGGCTTGGTTCCTGCCCTCTCTACCTCCCACAAATACCAAAATCCAACGATGATCAAGTCCCTATATAAAAAATGGCATCATATTTGCATTTAACCTATTTGACATCCTCCCATTTAGATATCAAAGAAACAGTAATTTCCCTAAAAGACAAGGATATTTAAAAGGATTTATCAGACATAAACACAAATCATTACAATTTAAGGGACTAAGTTTCATATCAATGGTGAAGGATGAAAGAGATAAATCTTAAAGATGTTAAGTTGCAACTCTTGACTTTTGCCTAACATCCATCATCTCATCTGATTCTCTCCACCCCAAAATCTTATAAACTAGAGATTTCTAGCTCTGGTTTATAGATGAGGAAACTGAAACCAATATTATTTCAACTATATAATGTCACAGAGATCACTTCTTCCTGGGTTGAGGGGATGAGAAAACTCATTTTGTCAGAGGCTATATTTGAGATAAGCTTAGAGGAATGGATAGTATCAAACTTGGGATAGCTTTCAAGGCCAAAGGGATAATAAAAAAATAACATGCTCAAAGAACAAAGGAGTGAGGATTGTTTACAATGATAGTGACTAGATCCATTTGGCTGTATTTTAAGACTGCTGTAAGGAAATTATAAGAATTCAGGCTGGAAAAATAAGCCAGATCATAAAGAGACCTGAACACCAGACATAAAGAATTTGGGCTTTAACATATAAGCAAGTGGGGAGGAGCTGTAAATTTAATCATGCATTATATAACTATTAACCAAAGCTTCCTCTGTGCTAAGCACTGAGAACAGGAAGAAAAATCAGACAAAATTTCTACCCTCAAAGAGCTGATAGACTGATGTTCAAAGTGGGACAGTGGCTAGATTCGCAATAAACTTTGGGAAAAGCTAGTTCATGAATACAATAGGCATTAGATAGTATCAGAGGGAGCTTGAGAGAGGGGACATAAGATCACTGCACTATTCCAGGTAAAACATGATACAGATGTGAACATGGGCAGAGGGAGTGACTAAGAAGGCTTTGAGAAAGGACACATTTTACCACTCTAATTCCCAAAGTCTTCACGTTGGCTTTTCCCAGACATTATAAGGTCATCTCTGATGGTGACTTTGAACCTAGAAGGGTAAAGTCCACTCTATTAAATTCCACATATGTCCTGGAATGTTTTGAGTCCATCCAGCACCTCAGCAAAGTCCAGAAAATGTCCAAAGCAAACAACACACTAGCTGAAAATATGAGCATGTTTAAGATTTTTGGTGTGTTTTTAAGTGGTTGGTGAATGAAATATCTCAGTCTAACATGGCTTTTTTAATTTAAATGGTTGATCAAACAAATTTCTCAGATGAACAATTAGAAACTCCCACCAACTGCACACTTGAAAACCTTGTTTTTTAAACAAAGATGAAAGGGAAGGAAGGTGGGCAGTGTAAACAGATCCAAAACATGTTTTGGAATCCTTTCTACAACCAAACACCAAACATCAAATGTTTCCATCTTAACTTCTACTCTTGATTTATGCAATCTCCTTATCTAATCAGAGGTTGGACAATGAATGCTTCAGAGAGGTGGTGCAACATGACAAGTTTGGAAAAATGCTTTCTCTAATGCTCCGCCAATTTTCAAAACAAATGCTTAAGAAATTATCACTTATGTGAGTGGAGCATTGCACCTCCTTTAATAGAAAATGGGGAGAGAGATAGACTTACACAATAGCCTGCTTCCATTTCCACAGTAACACAAAGATTATCTGACAACTACATTTATGATTTTCTACAGGATCCTGCACAACCCATTTAAGCCTAAAGGGATGGAGGTGGCATCTGGTCAGTACTGAGATGTTCTTCTTCTTATTTAGTGTAAATTGCATACACTGGCAGTTTTTGCTGATATTTGCTCCTTTTGCCCAATCTCCAGAAGGAGATGGACTCTGCTCATTCTCCCCATTCCTGTCCAATCTTGTTGATGAAGATATATAATTTTCTAAAAGGTGGGAGGCAAGGTAATACAGAAGGAATGGAGGGAGACAAGTCTGTGAGAAAGGAACCAGAGTAATAGAGTGTAGTTGCAAGTTCAATCTCTGGTTCTTTTTTTATTTATTAAATCATAGCTGTGTACATTAATGCAATTATGGGGTACAATCTGCTGGTTTTATATACAATTTGAAATACTTCCTTCAAAGTATTGATTACATACCAGTTAACATAGCCTTCACCTCATTTTCTTAGTTATTGTGTTAAGACATTTATATTCCACAATTAGTAGATTTAACTTGTACCCTTGTAAAATGCACCGTAGGTGTGGTCCTACCAATTACTCTCCCTCCAAACTCTGGTTCTTCTAATTTACTCACCATGTGACCTTGGGGCACTATCTTTTCTTCTACAAACTCTTAAAAAAACTCATGTATGTTGAGGATAAGATTTGCTCAATGTTTGAAGTTCAGGCACAATGTTTTTGCATTTTAAAAACTTTCTGTAATATGAATAGCACCTTAAGAACATAACTTATGGAGTTGGGTTGCCCGGATTCTAATATAGGCTCTTCCATTTACTTGTTTTATAACCTTGGGCATGTAACTTAATTGCTAAATAATAAAACTACCTACTTCATGGAGTTATTTGAAGGATTAAATGAATTAATACACTTAAAGCACATAAAACAGTTCCTGACTCTAAAAGTTGGAAATTTTCTTTTTTTTTTTTTTTAACTTAGTAGCTCTCCTACTTAAGCAGTCATTGAATTGCTCAGGTTTGTAGCAGGCTTCGAGATTTTCAACCTCTTTAGGATCTCTCAGCCCTTTTCCATAATTCCTATAGTCCTGTTGTACAATCTCTATCATAAATGATGAACTTCTTCTCACCACCTTTTTCCATCCTTCCACCCCTACTCTACATTCAGCTATTTGGTAAAGATCAGTGGACGGACTACAGTAAGGGAAGTGCATAATGAAGTAATTTTGGGCCCCAGTTTTTATGACAGTAAAGAGGAATTGCTGGGAAATATGAGAAGCTGTTAATATTGCACAGTGTTAAGAACCCTGTGGCTAGGAGCCAGACATCCTGGAGGTGCACATAAGTTCTGCTACTTCCTAGCTGGTTGACGCGTGGGCAAGTTACTTAACTTCTCTGGGCCTACTTCCTAAGGTTGATGTGAGAATTAAATGAATTAATTCATGCAAGGAGTCACAGGTTAGCCCACAGAAAACACATAATTATCGCTATTATTATAATTATTTGTTCTAAGTGTGGAATCACTTTTCCAATATAGAATTTTCCAAGGATCCAACATACTGCTAACTCTCATAACAGACTCTGACTAGGCTTAGACACCAGCTTGCTGTATAACGTTGGCCAAATAACTTTCTATCTATGTCCCCCAGGCACCCCACCCATAAAATGAGCTAGCTGAACAAGATAGTCTCTCAGGTTCCATGAACTCTAATATCATAGGATTTTAGATCATTTCTGTTAAGGTTTCCCATAGCGTCCACCTTTGATCAAAGCTCAGTAGCTTTTAAAAGTCCACTTACTGTGTTCCTTTGGGATAAACTATTTTTGTCTCTGCTTTAATTAAATCATAGTAATATTATGGTTTCATTGAGGGAAGCAACCAGTGTGTGTGGTTTTCCAGTTTTTGATTCACTATTTAGTTAAATTACCTGGTTTAAGATTTGAGCTAGAAGAAAAGCCTCACTCTCTCCCCTAGATGAGGTCTCATAAGTACACTGAGAGAAGAATCACTGAGTTAGAATCTAAGAGAACTGAGTCTGTGCCCTAGTTCTACTGCCAGCTCATTGTTTCACCTTGGACGAGTTCCGACCCTTCTCTAGGCCTTTAGAAAATAAAAAGGGGGGGGGGCCGCACCTATGGCTCAGTGAGCAGGGTGCCAGCCCCATATATCAGAGGTGGCAGGTTCAAACCCAGCCCCGGCCAAAAAAAAAAAAAAAAACTTTTAAAATAAAAAGGGAGAGAGCAAGGATATAGGCAGTTTAGGTGATCTTTGAGGTTTTTCTTAATCTCCTTGGAAAGCAGAAAATCATGGAGGCACTGCATGAAAACTAAAGAGAAGAAGCCATCATGATGTTCACGGGATAAATCAAACTTTTTTTTTGCAGTTTTTTGGCCGGGGTTGGTTTTGAACCCCCCACTTCTGGCATATGGGGCCAGCACCCTACTCCTTTGAGTTACAGGCACCGCCCCTAAATCAAACTTTATATGTCCTATCCTGCTCCATGCACCTGCTCTACATACAACATCACCATTTCAGTAAATAGCAATCTCATTTTTTCCAGTTGCTCAGACCTAAAATTTGGCAATCATCCTCATCTCCTGTCTGTTTTTTCACAATGAGTGTCCAATTTGTCAGCAAATGCTGTTGGTTCTACTATCAAAACACACCAAGAATCTAGCCACTTATCTCTTCTACTATCTTAGACTGAGCCATATCACTTCTCATCTGGATCCCTGCAGTAATCTCACCTCCATGCTTCCCCCTTATACCTGCAGTTTCTTCTCCACACAGACAGTAAGTAAACTAACAAATGTACCAGAGTAACAGATGTTATGAAGTGGAGGGATCCTACTGAAATATAAGTCAAATCATGTTATTCTGTTCAACATCTTCCTATCTTCTCCGTCTCAAAGTAAGAACCAAAGTCCTATGATATCCTTCATTAACTTGGATCTCATTTCCTATCACTCTCTACTTACTTAAAATAGACATATGGTGGGTGGCACTTGTGGCTCAAGGAGTAGGGCGCCAGTCCCATATACCGGAGGTGGTGTTCAAACCCAGCCCCGGCCAAAAACTGCAAAAAAAAAAAAAAAAGAACAGATATAGTTCTTATTGCGTCCATCATCACACCAAGTGTGTTCCTGCTTCAGGCCTTTTGTGACTGTGGTTTCCTGTGTCTGGAATATTCTACTCCAGATATCCATATGGCTTACTTCTTCATTTTCCTTAGGTCACTGGTCAAATGTCACCTTCTCATGAAGGTCTTCCCTGACCAACAAATATAAAATACTCCCTTCTACAATCAACTTCTGTCTCTCACATTGTTATTGTCTATGACACTTTTTACTCCGATACATTCTATATGTCTCCTTTCACTAGACATCAGCTCCCAAGAGTGATTTTTTGTCTGTCTTACTAATTGCTATATCATTAATGGCTAGTATAGTGTAGTAGATGTTCAATAAGTGTTAGTTGAATAAATAAAGTCTGTAAAATAGAAGGGCAGGGTTATTGACACCTAGAACTTCCATACAACCCAATCTATTGGTCTTATGGGTAAATAAGAGACCTAGAAGCCTTAACAGCTTTCCCAGTTTCTGTTATTGATACCAGTGTGGTTCTTTTGCCTCTATGACGCTCATCTTTCTTACCTATGGGGTAAATAGAGCTGTGGGATGAAAGCAGAAACACATTATTAGGAGAAAAAAAGACTGGAACTAAAATCCTAGTTCTATCACTATGACATTGTTGACTGCACACATGCTACCTAACCTCTCTAAGCATATTGGTTACAATGGGTAAAATACTATAATGGTGTGAGCAGCATTATAATACTCTCACCCCTCACTGCTTGTACAGGGTAGAAATGAGAATGAAATGCAATAATAGAATATGAAATCACTTGATAAATTCTATAGTACTATTGGAATGTATCCAATGTTACTGTTCCCTGTTCCACATGTAAAAAAAGTATCAAGAAGTCAAAATATTTGGCACTAAAAGTGTTTGGCACTTCAAGAAAGAACAGAAACACTAAATACTATGGTAGTTTATTTACTGTCTTGGTGCTAGGAAGTTCTGGGTCAAATTATCCTGTGACAAGGCCTTGGCTGTGTGTTGAAACTACCCAAGGAGGCTGACCACTCTTAATGAAAATCTGCTACAGGACTCTCAAAGATGCCTAGTGACCAAGATAGTGGAACTACACTTCCATAATCAAGGAACCTACTCAACCTGCAGAGAACAGAGCTCATGATGAAGGGGTAGGCCATTTGAGAAGGCTATATCTATCTACTAATTCAGCAAAGCCCTTGTAAGAATGTCATGTGGCCCCTTTCTCCCTGAATTTTTTGATTTATGCTTATCAATTCTTTCTGACAATCCATACTCTGAAACCCATCTATATAGAACCTAAAAGCAAGCTACTATAATTAATGGAAATTTTGGAAACAGAAAGATAGTTCTTGATCTGAGTACCACTCTTGGCATCTTTACTGGTTCTTACACCAAACTAAGACCCATTAATCACTGTCAATTTTAATTTATTAGTCATATTATTGCAGACTTGTCAACTCAAAGAGATCGAAAACATGTTCCCACCAAGTGCAATGACAGAGCTAAAGAAACCAAGGAAGAAACTTGTAACTAACCTGAGTAGGATGACATTATTGAATAATGAGAAGTAGATTTCAACTCCTTGCTCTAGTTCACTCTTTCTTATCTTTCAAGAGGTACTACCTCCTTTTGTTTGAAATATCCATCAGTTATGTTCCCACCTACTTCCATAAAAGATCAGAGACAGACACAAGTAATATTGCTGACCACTTCATCCTATACTGATCCATTTCCTTTTGGAATTCTTACATTTAAAAAATTCATACCACACAATCCAACATGTTATCATACTGGCATCATAGCATTGTAGTGTGGTGCTGCCTTTGCTTTATGGGTTTTGTTTGTTTATTTGTTTGTTTGTTCGTTTTTGAGACACAGTCTCACTCTGTTGCCCAGGCTAGAGTGCCATGGCATCAGCCTAGCTCACAGTAACCTCAAAATTCCTGGGCTCAAGCAATCCTTCTGCTTCAGCCTCTGGAATTATATGTTTTGGGGGTTTTTAAGTGGCTATAAGCTTCTTGAAAGAAGAAGATTTTCTCCGAGTTATGCCTCAGTTTCCCTGATCTCCTCCTACATGCAGGGCACATGGCAGGTGCTTCATGAACAGTGTTCAATTGATAGATTATTTTTGAAAATATTCCTTTATTAGCATAATCTTTAAAGCCAGTTATTAGGTTACAATAAGATCTTTTTGCCAGGTGGCCTGAAGTTCACTTATCATTTTCAAGACACTGTAGCTACAGCTGATTAGCTATGACCCTTATCCTAGAGGTCTAATAAACCCAAAGTTCAGTCTCTGTATAGGTGAATTTTATCTCTGCTTCCTGGCTATGGATTATATCCCTAAAAAGAAACTTAAATTACATCAGAGTAATGGACCATGTCCCCATCTAGAAATATACACCAGAAGAAGTATTGTTGGCATTTACTTTACCCAAAGGACAACATACAAAAGCATAAAATTATGACTTCTACTGCTTATGCAAACCTAAACATGAGGCAAAGATAGCAATTGATTTCTGTGGACTAGTTTATGTTTATTACCACTTCATGTTAGTTTTCTATAGAAGTGATTATTATTCCTTACCCCCTTGCAAATGGCTACCAAATCCAAATTCTTAAAAAAAGATATTAACTGCATAGATCTTATTAGGCCTCTTTCCTGCTATTTTCTAATGAAATGAAACTTTAGAACATTCTCCTATTCATCTAGGAAGGAGATGGCATTACTAGTTGTAATTCACAGCTGAGTGAAACTGAGAACAATGTGCCTATGCTTTATACAGGATGAAATGAAGTATGCTTTAACTTTCATGGAAACATCAGAAACCCTCCTACCCTTAAATCCCATAAATATTCCAAACTCAGGTATTTTCAGCAAAGTTGCCATATGCAAGATCAATATACAAAAATCAACTATATTTACACAGACTAGCAATGAACAATCTAAAAAGAAAATCAAGGCAATTCCATTTAGAATAGTATCAAAAAATAAAATACTTAGGAATAAATGTAAGTTTATTGAAAAGAAATTCAAGGCTTATGTTCCAAACACTGCAAAACGTTGGTGAAAAAAAGTAAAGAAGACCAAATAAATATAAAGACATCCTATATTCATGGATCAGAAGACTTAACATTGTGAAGACGGCAATTGTCACAAACTGGAATATAGATTCAACACAGTCCCTGTTAGAATCCAAGTTGGCTTATTTATGAAATTGGCAAGCAGATCCCAATTCATATGAAAACTTAAGGGACTCACAATAGCCAAAACAACCTTGTAAAAGAAGAATTCACACTTCTTCACTTAAAAGCATACTAAAACTGTGGGGCTGGCATAAGGACAGTCATATGAATCAATGGAAAATGCTGAGAGCTTCAAAATAAACCCTCACATTTATGGCAAACTGATTTTGCACAAATAGTACAGAGACAGTCAAATGGGTAAAGATTCAACGAATGATGCTATGGTGACTGAATATCTACAGGAAAAAAATGATGTTGGGCCCTTACTTCATATCATTTGTAAACATTATGTCAAATTGATCAAAGACCTAAATGTAAATAGTTAAAACTATTAAACTCTTAGAAGGAAACATAGGTGTACAGCTTTGTGATCTTGTATTAGGCAAATCCTTCTTAGATAGGACATCAAAATCATAATCCAACAAAGAAAAAAATAGATAAATTGGCCATCATCAAACTTAAAAACTTTTGTGTTTCATTGGATACCATCAAGAAAGTGGAAAAAAGTAAAAAATGATACACCAAATGTGGCAAATAACCTAAAAATGAGCAAAGAATCTGAATGGATGTTTCTCAAAAAATAAGAAAATAAGATATACAAGCAGCCAATAAGCATATGAAATGATGCTGAACATTATTAGTCATTAAGGAAATCAAAATCAAAATCACAGTGAGATAACGCATCACATCCAGTAGGATACCTAGGATGTAATAATCCCATCGCTAGTGGGATTATAAAATGATGCAGCCATTTTTGAAAACGGTTTGGCAGTTCCTCAGGAGCTTAAACACATGAGTACCATATAACCCATAAATTTCACTATTAGGTACATACTCAAAATAACTGAAAATATGTCCACAAGAAACTAGTACATGAATGTCCTCAGCATTGTTAGTCATAATAACCAAAAGGTGGAGAAAACTCAACACTAATGTCCATAAACTGATTAATGGATAGATAAAATGTCATATATCCATATAATCGAACATTATTCAGCTAATGTCTAAAAAAAAGAAGTATTGATATGTGTCTCAACATGGATGAGCCTTGAAAACATTACTTTATCTGAAATATACTAGTCACAAAAGACTACATATTACATGATTCTATTTATTCAAAAAAATGTCAGAATGAGCAAATCTATAGAAATAGAAAGTAGATTAGTGGTTTCTCAGGATTGGGGGAGTGTTGGGAGGTGACTTGCTAAGGATTGCAGAGTTTCATTTGGTGGTGATCAAAATGTTCAAGAATTGATTGTGGTAAAGGGTGCACAACTCTGAGTACACTAAAACCTGGGGGACTTTAAATGGTTGACTTATATGGATTGTGAATTATGTCTCAATAAACCATTTTTAAAAAATAAAACTTAGATCCTAAGTACTCTAATTGGACAGCATTCTCAACTGACCAGAATGTTAATGCTATAAATTTACTTTGATGTACCACCTTAACACTAGTGTAGCCCATGTATGAGAGGGAAGGGAGGGGTGGCACCGCTCATGAGGGTGCAAGCAATAATTTGTGGACTATAATCTCTATGTAGCAGCCACGGAGAATAGCCCTTACTAAGCAATAATCTAAAGCATTATCTGTCAGATGAAAAACTTCAAAAAGAAAAAGCTAGAAAATACTGCTGTAGGGAGGTTTCCCCACAGGGTAAACAAAATAGAAAATGCAACTATTTCTACTTCCTGAACTAGCAAAGGGGTGATCACTAAGCACCCCCTCGGTCTACTCAAACTTGTATAAGTGCAGTGAATAAGCTGAAAAATGCTGGGTCTTATTTTCTGTGGAAAGAGTTCTATATAAATATGAGATTTCATAATTCTCTTCCATATGTCTGAAGGCAACCACTGCTGGTAACTATACAGAACTTCACAAGCAATTTATACAAAAGTTGGCTGTGTTTAAGATAAGGATAACTTACTCTGAATTTAACATCCCAGAACTTGATAAAATGCTGTCTGGGGGAAGGGTAAGGTAGAATACTTTCTTAAACATCTTTGTTTTCAAGTGATTAATTTTCGTGTAGTCTAAGCAGATTAGCTGAGCTGGACACTTCCAGTGAGTACCCTCCCATGCAGATTAGGTACTGCTTGTGATAACGCTGCTGATGTCTGACCTAGACAGAGCTATCTGGGAAAGGAGAGGGTTCAGTTATTCTCAGGCTCTGAGAGAAGGTTCAACATCGCCAGAAGGAAAGAGACAGAGATAAAGAGAGAAATTGAGACAGGAGCTGGCAAAATATTTCTTTAAATTGCCAAGACCTCAAGCTATCTAGTTTAGCTCCCTCAGCAACTGCTGAATAAGGCTCTAACCCTAAGGTAAAAACATTAGCTGTTGATTTTGCAATCTCCTCATGTCATCTGGTCTTAAGAGAGAGGTGCTGGGATTGATCTGAACAGTTATTCTCCAGGAAGTATTTTTTTTAAAAGAAATTCTTTAGAACAGGCCATGGGTGTAATGAGAAAAATATCCTGAGAAGTAGAAAGAGTCTATATTTCAACATCAAAAGCATGAAAGGAGTGGAATAAAAGAAAATCATGGACAGGCAGCACGTGAGGAAGCTGCAGACAAAGAGAAAATGGTGGAGACAGGGGGTGGGGAGAGCTTTCCTTTTCACTCTCCAACTTCACAAAATTTGATTTTTTTTAAATTTTTCATAATTATGATTTTTTTTATTTTTCATAATTATGATTTCAGGCTATAAAATAAGCCCTTCATTTTGCTGCACCCAGCCCACCTTCTGCTGCCTGCTTGTACAGGGTTCCAAATGAAATTGGTGGTCTTAATACTACCATTAAAAACTTGTATAATTATCCATGTTCTTAACTCCAGCTCACAAATCCCACCAAAAGCAGCTACATTACATGTATGAGTCAGGAAACCAAAGAATTGTTTTAAGTGCTATATATGTTCCATTCCTAAAAAAAAAAAATCCAATGTACTCAGTACTACTGTGAAACCAATTTACAATCACTCACACATGTATATGAAAAATGAAACACAACTATAGCCTAGGAGGAAAGAGGGAAGGGAGGGAGAGGGGAATGGGGGGGACGAGTGGATAGAGGGAAGGTTGTTAGGAGGACCACACCTATGGAACATATGGCAAGTACAAGTTGGATCTATCAGGTATAGAACACAAAGGTCTTAATCCTGTAATTGGGTAAAAGAGGTGAAGGCTATGTCGTTCAGTCGTTCAGTAGGAGTATGTCCTCCAAATTGTACAAATAATCAACACATTGAATCCCATAATAGCATAAATGTATTTATGATCTATGTACAAATTACTTAATTAAAAAATTCTATATATGAATACCAGATGAAATAATTATTATGGAGATGAAAAACGCTTAACAAAGAAACTAAATGTGCCAGCAAATCCAATATATCATTTCAAAGTATACAGTTCAAAAAATGGAAAGTTGATGAGGTAAAATTACACTAGCAAGAAAGCACCCCAAAGTGACCCTGCAATTGGAAGGTTGCAAACTTCTTTGAAAATCTCTCTCACCAATTTTAACCTTTGGCTGAGCTGAGCTAAGCAAGAGGGCTACATCCTGTAGATACTTCCAAATGGGGTGCAGTTCAGTGTGTCTATTATTGGGACCCAGAGAGACCTCACCAGCTATTTGCTGATCATGGAAAAAGGATGCTTTTTCTCCTTATACAGAGCCTCAAAAGCCTATGGGGAGAAAGCATCAGTCTATTTCAGACCCTAAGCAAAATTCTGCTTTACATGGACAAACTACTCCTTGTAAGATAGTCACAAAAGTTTCTTTGCAACTGAGGAAGAGATGGAAAGAGGAATTAATAAAATACCATATTTTGAAAGAAAAACTAAGGATGGTAGGACTGGCCAATTTCAAAGCACTACTACAATATTACTTACTATGAAGTCCAAAACAAACTATCAAGAATAGTTTAAAATTAAAATGTTTTTACATCTAGATAATTTATCTAAACTCCAATTCCAATTCCTGCATGGGCTACCTTAGGATCCAGCTCCCAAAAGCAAACATTTGCCATATTATTGTGCTGCTTACTGAAAAATAAGGGGCTTTACTTTTGTCAAGTGGGCCAGCAGTCAATTAATAAAGTTGTCTTGCTTGGTCTTGGAGAGAGAGAGCTTGATAAAATATCATCATGGTTGAATACAAGCCCCATCAATTTTTATTATTCCTTCTGTTTAAACCAAACACTAAATTAAGTAAAAAAAAAAAAAAAAAGAAAAGAAGACCACCTTTGGCCTCTGTCCTTCACTGAACAGAAACAGAAACATTGTAAATGTATAAGAACACAGAGCTAGTGCTGAGGATACTAAAGTTAAAAAAATCCCTCCACACAACTGATGTGCATAAACAGATGCGCAGTTGGAAAAGGGAGGAACTAAACAGGTTATTGGAAGCCTCTAGAATTTTGAGATTTTCTAATTCAAAGTTTTAAAAATCTCTTGCCTTTTACCAAACTGTGCCCCTACAGAGTAAGGGAAAGAAAGAGAAAGTAGGAAAAAATGTCAACTTTTAGATTGAGATGGGTTGCGGTCTGAAGATGGATTCATTTGCAATAAACTGATTCAAGGATTTTCCATATCCCGGAAATGGAAAGTCTTTGTCAGACCAAGAGATAGGAACACCAGTTTTCCCTTTCACTAGACTCCTCACAACCTGTGAGGCAATTATAAACCAGGGAAGATTAAATAATATTGGCCTTTCTCTGGGTACTGCTAAATTCTCACAAGTCGATGTTGTTAATTTAAGCATTGTCAAAGAGGCATCAAAGTAATATAGTCTTCCTAATATAGAAGTGTTTTTTTTTTTCCATCAAGACCTGGAATAAAATCACTAAGCTGGCTGTCTACCTGACAGGAAGAAGTTTTTACTCTCTACAGCCACTCCCTGAGAATTTTAGTTGTCTCTCAAGACAAATCCCTTAACAAGTATGTGGAATCCTTTGTTTCCTCTGTGTTAAGTAAGTTGGGGGAAAGGCATGCCTAAGATGGAAGGTCCCAGAGACTGGGACTGAGTTTAGCATCATGGTAGGTCAAGAAGCACCTTAGATATTCCTCCATCTCCCCACGAAAGTTCATAATAGAAGAGCTTTGCTCTCTAGTGACAGGCCTACAAGAAAAAATTAGTCCTACCAAGTATGTCTGTTCTAATAAAATTAAGATCTTTTATCCCATAGTATAAGCTGATTACAAAAATAAACACTCTAAATTAAGTGGGAGAGAATGACAAGATCAATTGAACCTTTTGCAAATCGTATAAGTCAAATATTAAAGACCTAATAGAATGTAAAGCTTTATAAGAAATTTTCAACATCCCAGAAAAATATATTTTATGAAATCCTCTTTATTTACGGATGTGATGCTATCAACCTTCCAAGAACGAAAGTATCAGTTAGAGAAAGCAAATCATTGGGTCTAAGTCACCAAACAAAGATGTTAAGGCAAACAAAGAAATTTTGGGAAAGTCACAGATAAAAGAAAATAGCTATAGAAACACATAATAAGATGTAAATTCACTGGGATATTAGCCTCCAACTGATCTGAGGAATTAATTCCCCAGACTAAGTCATCCTCCTTAACCAGATAAACCAATATCTTAATTTGCTGGCAAAAAAAAAAAAAAAAATCTTCAGCATGGTCTCCAGGAAGTTCAACAACTGTGCTGAGGAAGAATTTTTAATAAGATGAAATTGTTTGCCACTTTTTGCCTCATAATTAAAACTCTGGGGTAAGATTACGGCTTATAGATCCCTAGCAATTCTTACTCAATTTGTCAGAGCCAACAGCATGTTTTAAAATGCAAGTATGTCCTTCAAATGAAGAAATGTAATAAAGAACCCCACTCCTTTCTCCCAAGGTATATTTCAGAGCATACTGGAGTAGTAGAAAATGCTTTACATTTTTTTTTCCAACTCTTTTGTAATTCAGACACAAGTGTGATTAAATTGTTGGCTAACAGACCATTCTTCTCTTTACAGATCTTATGCAAACCTGAAACAGAGGCTGTGTATCTATTATAATCCACAAAGAAAATAAACATTTTACAAGAGAAACTGGACCCAAGCAACTATTTCTAACATAGCCAACGCTGAGAAACATGTGAGGGCAAATCTTGCTCAGTCTTTCCCAAGAAAATTGCCCTTCTGCTCACTCTAAAACCTGCCTGGTTAGGTTCTCTCCACTAACGGCCAACTCTGGAATAAGTTCCCAGTTGCTTCCAGGGAAGAAAATTCACCCCCTCACACAGGGGCTCCCAGCACCCAGAGACCAGTTTCTTTCTGCAAGGGGAGAATTTCACTCTATTTCTTTGGAGGAAGCGGGCTGAGAAATTCTTGTGCCAGTCTTTTTACCTTTAATCTGCTGAGACCTAACAAGGGCTGGAAGGCAAATCCTTAAAAGCCTGGAAGAGGAGAAATTGAGCAAATTTCTGATCCAGGTTCTCAGACTTTGAGGAAGAGAGGAAGAAGGATTAAGGGTTTTATTTCCCAAGACGGCCCATACAATAGGATTTAAGTTTGCAACCTGTGGGACCCTAGGGAAATTGCTGAGGAATCTGGAGGCACACAGATCAGCACCCAGGGCTTACAGCAGAGACTTGGGGTGCTCATCTTGAATCTTTGGTAGGCAAGGGTCCCTGGAAGAACTTTATAAAGTAACCCCTCCTATTGAATCCTGCTGAGTTATCCCAAAGGTATCTGAGTTTCCCCGGAGGAGACTAGATACCCCGGAACGCAAAAGTGCCCTGGGCCAAAGAAAGCGACATTTCTGGGAGGAGAAACTTACCGCATGTCCCCGTAAGGTCCAGAATAGTTCTCCATCCAGGGACCCATCTCACTTTTGACACAGCTGGGGCTGGGATAGGGCACTCTGCTCACCACGCTGCCGGGGTACCATACATCGGGTGCGGGGAAGTCGCCTTCTTGGCCCGCCAGCCCCTGAGATGGCCTAGTGTAGCCATAGGGAGCTATGGACCCTGTCTCGCCTGCACCGCCCCCGCCACCGCCGCCCCCACCACACGGCCCATACAACTGGCCTTCCTCCGCTGTGAACAGAGTGTGCCAGGAAGAAGCGGCTGAGGCCGAGGGCGATCCGGAGCCCTGTGCCGCCGGGCCCCCGCTGTGCAGGCTCGCCAGGTCCCCAAAACGACACTGCGCGGCCGCCCAGGAGCTGCCATAGTCCAGTGGGTTCTCCAGCTTGATTCGAGCATGTTGGTGAGGGGGAAGCGGAGGGGGCGGTGGCCCGGCCAGGGCCAGTGGAAAGTTGTAGTACTCTCGATTCTGGTAAGCTGCGGCCTCGTCCAGTGCTCCAGACTTGTAGAGAGACAGAGTGGAAGGCAGCTCAAGTACTCCGGAGCTCCCCGCTTCACTGCTGCCAGGGCAGCCCAGGCTGTCTCCTTCTAGTCCTTTGGTGTAACTTCCCTTGAAAGGGGTATATTCAGCAGTCTCTTCCGTGCCCTTGTCTGCAGTGTCATCCAGCAAAGAACCTTTGCATTCGGCCAGGGAAGCACAGGGAGTGGGGCGCACAGCGGGTGGACCTCCCAAGAGCGGGGCATACATGCAATCTCCCCGAAGCTGTTCCCCAGGACTCAGATGCTCCAACGCCTCCACGCCCAAGCCCATGGACACCGACACTGCCTTACACAACTCCTTGGCGCTATCAGATATGGTCGAAGTACCCCCTAGGTAACTGTCTTTGGAGGAGGTGGAAGCTCCAGTGGCCTCCCTCGCTCTCCCGCTGCTCCTGCCTTCGGAGACCGCCTCCTGCTGCTGTTGCTGAAGGAGTTGCATGGTGCTGGCCTCGCTTAGGATGTCTTTAAGGTCTGCAGAGCAGCTGCTTAAGCCTGGGAAAGTGGGGCCCAGCAGAGACAATGTGGATGGGGCAGCTGAGTCATCCTCCTCCGGAGGTGCTGGCGGCTGTTGTGGCAGCCCCTTGCTGGCCGCTGTGGCAGCTCCAGGCTCTGGGACACAGCCGCTGTCAGGGTGGCAATCAGGGGCTGATTGCTGTTGTGAAGGCTGTCGTTCCCCGTCCAGGACCAGGTAGCCAGTGCGATTTCTGCTCTGGGCTTGGGGAGAGCCATTCTCACCGTGCTGTTGCTCCTGCTGCTGCTCCTGCTGCCGGGGGCTGGTCTCCTGGGGAGGCGGCGGCGGCGGCTGCTGCTGCTGCTGCAAACGGGCGCCAGGAGGTGCAGCGCTCGCGGCCTCAGGGTGCCTGGGGCCCGGATTCTGGATCACTTCGCGCACACTCTGGAACAGGTTCTGGAAAGCTCCTCGATAGGTCTTTGACGGTGGCCGGGGGTAGACCCTCCCCAGCCCTAACTGTACCTCCATCCTTGAACCTGGCTGAATCTTCTACCTAATTCCCTACTCCGCCGCTCCCTTTTCTTGCTCAGAAGAGTTCAACAGGCAGTGATGATGCCGTAGTCGGTGCAGCTCGCTGAGGGAAGCTCTAGGGAAGGAAACTTGCAGAAGCAACCACGCCAAAAACGCTCTGACAGACTCAAAGTCTCCTGCAGAGGAAGACACACGTTGGATAAGATCTGCCCTGCTAGGTTCACAGTCTGTCCCTGAAAGGTAGATTCAAACCATGCGATGCTCAAATCTTGAAAGAAAAAACAAAGCAAAATCTTCTGCCTCCCAAATTCAGTGTCCACTGAAGCAGGTGCAAATAACAACTGAGTTATTTTCCTTTTGTTTTGAGTATTTTTTGTTTTGTTTTGTTTTGGTTTTGGTTTGGTTTGTTTTTACTGAAGCCCCAACTGCCTTTTCATCTTTTCATCTCTGGTTCCCGCACTCGAGGTAGCTGGGGTGGGGGTGGGGGAGCAGGAAGAGGTGAAGAGGGAGTAGAGGGAATCAAGAGGCCGTCCCCGCGAGCAGCCTAATCAGCCAGGTCGGGCTGCCGTTTGGAAGCCTTTCCCCAGTTGCCCGGCTCCCAAGAGCCTTCTTTGCAAAGTGCAGCTAGCTCGCCCGGTCGCAGCGAAAGGGAGTTACCGCTCTGCAAACTCCGGCTGGCAGAGCTGGACAGACGGGGGAGGGGGTGGGGGGGTTGTGGGGGGTGCTGGCCGAGAGTAGCAGGCAGAGGCAGCTGCGAGAGAGATCAGGAGGTAGTGGAGGGGGGAGGACAAAGGCAGCCGTCAGTCCTACCGGGCACTTTCCTCGCTTCCTCCGAGAGTCTCTAGCAGCTTTTAAAAACTTCACCGAAGAGAGAAGGGCAGCTCCAGGGCGGCGGCTTCGAAACTGCAGTGCTGCAAGAGGCGTCGGTTGTTGCCAGAGCCAGGCTGGGGCTGGCGTAGTGAGTCCCTTAGCCTCCTGTAAGGCACTGGAGCAGCTAGCTGGGTCGTTTTCACTCAATCGCCTCCTCTGCCTCCAGGCTTGCTCCGACCCTCTTGCTCTCCCAGCAAGCTAGCTCCCCGGGATCTCTAAGGGGGCGCTGGAAGGTGCAGAGCAAATGCAACAGTTTGCGAGTCGGGTCCCGCCCCCGCCGGGCCGGCCTCCGTGTCTTCCCACCTCCTGTCTCTCTCCCCTCCCCTTTCCTTTTCTCTCCTCCCCTAGCTGCGAGCTAATGCTTGGTGGCTTTGGGGAAACAAGTGCTGGCGCAGCGTGAGTGAGGGCAAGAGAGACTTGCTTTAGCCCTGGAGGACCCCTACTCCCTAAATATCTGTCTTATGCTTTTTTAAACTAGCCTTTAGGCACCAGGGCTGAAGCTTTAACCTGGAGCTTATTTTGAGGACAGGGCTACTGATCTCCCCAGGAGGACTGCACTCACCAAATTTGGTTCCGAAGCCCAATCTGAAAAACAGATGGTGTATGTTGGTGGGGAGAGGGCAGGGGAGAAAGAGAGTGATAGGATTTGTTCATAAAGGCTGCTAGGGGTTCTTTTCAGGATTGATGGGGACGCGCAGACCCGAGAGTCTCCTATAAACTGCAGAGCAAGTCATAACCAAGTCAGCGACTTGCTGAAACCTGAGATTACGCCATAGGGTTAGATTTGGCCTCCTGGCAAGGTGCCATTTGCTCTGGGAACCCTCGGCTCCAGGAACCAGAGGTCATTTCTACGCTCTTTTCTGCCTTTCCTCCTGTCTGGAATTGCGGCTAAACACACACTTCTTACCTATACAGACTGTGCAAAGGTAAAATCACCCAGACAAACAAGCAAACACACAGACACCCAAAATACTTGCCATGCACCCATAGACTTAGGTTTTGTCCAGGGTTTTGCAAACATTTGTTTTGTATACAGATCCTTTGTTTTCCAAGTTGCCTTTACATATTTTAAACTTTGCAATTGGAACTATCCAAGGATAGAACATACATAGGGCTTCTTTTCTCTTCTTGATGGACAGCCAGGAGTGGAGTGTGATGTGGGTTACTACAACTGATCTTTTGTGGAGGAAGTACCATAGCTGCTGTGTAAAGGCAGAGAGACAGGTAAGAATGGAACAGTAGAAGAACTGGAAGGGGAGACCTATAAGGAAGAAGGTTCCCTCTATATTAGCAAGGGCCCTGAGCCTCCCTAGCATTTAAATTCCCTAGACCTCTAGATTTGAGTAGGATCTCTGTCCCAGAAGGTATATGAAGACTTTAGACCAGGCCTTTTCCACTTTTTTACAGTCTTCTACAGAGAAAACAGATTGTAGTTTTATCTTTTGCACAGCTAAATGTCATGAGCATTTACTTACCTTGACCAAAGAAGGTAACTCAAATCTAAAGACAATGAAGAGTGGGCATGATCAGGTCTATTTTACAGTTGAACAAGTTGAAGCATGGACATAATTTGTCCTATGTTCCACATTAGTAGAACTTAAACTAGTCTTCCATCCCATTGCTATTTTAGCTAGACTCATCAGTTTTAGGGGAACTTGGGAAATGACTGTAAATAAGTCTTCCAGAACACAAAGGCCTGAGGACTCTTTCACCTGAGGAGGTGAAAAATTATCCCCTGAGGTTTTAATGGCTGCAGTCCTACTTTGTTGTAACCCACCCATATCCCCATTGTTGGTGAAAAATCACAGAAAACATTCTTTATAGTAAAGAAAAAGCCTTATTGATAGAGATGTCAAACTGTAGCATGGCTAATTCTCAATAGCCTGAGGTAATGGGAAACAGAAATATTTAAATGAAGTACATAGATACTTTGAACACTTTATTTGAGTAGTCATTATATCTTCCAATCCTACTAAAACTTTTAACCAGCATCGCTCAAAGGAAATTGAGTTCAATGGTAGGATAGTACGATGGAATGAACATAGGTCTCAAAGCCAGGAGAACTATTCATATTTGTCTGTAGTCTGACAGTGAAGGGGGTGCATGTAGCCATGAATGAACAGTGGTCAGGAGTGAGGAAGAGAAGTAGGCTAAAGTAAAGGCCTAAAATAAATTAAGGTAAGAAATAATGCTCTGAAGTTATCCTTAAGTTTAAAGACATGACAGTTTGACAGACATTCAAATCCAGGTCTAAGGATTCCAAAGTTCATGTTGCTTCCACAACACCAGTATTGTCTTCAGTTTCCTTGCCAGAAAACTGTGACCAATAATACTCTCAGAAGGCTGATGTAGCAATTAAAAGTAATGATGTGTATAGAACAAATTCGTCAATAGGAAAGCATTCTACATATCTGAACAATTACTTTGTTTTTTTTATTTTTAAACATAATGCTATCAACAATTTTTATCAGGAAATGTTAACTACTGTAAGCATAGGGGCATATACTACATTGAAAGTTTAAACTCTGATTCCCAATCTCAAACCTTATTTTTCTTCCATTCATTTCTAAGAAAATCAAGAAATAACTGTTGAAAAATTATATAAATTTGGTGTTTGTATCAGCATCCTTCTTCTTCACCCTCCTTCTCCTCTTTTTCTTTTTTGCAATTTTTCTTGATCAATAGAACTAGTGGTGTTTCTGCTATTGGCCTCCTCTGCAACTTCAAGGGGGCTTTATTAATGAAACCTTCCCTAGTTCCTTGATCTGGAAAGCCAGAAGGAACTGACCTTTGGAAAATGGTGAATATTTATCTAGCCTTTTGGATTTTATTTCCTAAATGTATTGCAAGCCTGACCACTTCTTTTCATTTCTGCTGCTTCCAACCTAGTTCAAGGCACCATCTTTTCCCACCTGGTCTTCCTCCTTCTGCTCCTGGAGTCATTTCTTCATTGTGCAGCTAGAAAGATTTAAAAAAAAAACATTATTAAGGTATAATTGATAGAAACAATAAAATGTGTATATTTAAAGTTGTGCAAATTGAATAATTTTTGACATATATGTAAATATACACTCATGAAGTTAACAACCTAAAAGTTTCTTTTCTGCTACTTTACACTTCTTCTCTCCATCTCTCCCACACTCTCCCTCAGGAAACCAATGATCTGCTTTCTGTCAGTATAGATTGGTTTACATTGTCCAGAATTAATGTAATCATATAGTACATACTCGATTTTTGTCTTGTATCTTTCACTGAGCATCCCTTAATATCCATCTAAGCTGTTATGTGTATAACTAGTTCATTCTCCTTTATTGCTAAGTAGTATTCTATTGTGCTATATACCACAGTTTGTTTATCTGTCCACTTTTTGATAGACATTTGGTACACTCCAGTCTATGGCTATGACAAATAAAGCTGTTATAAGCATTCATACAAATGGTTTTGTAAAGATATATGCTTTCATTTCTCTTGCATAAATACTTAGCAGTGGAATGGGTGGGTGTCTTCTCTGGTGGTTGTACCTTTTTTATTTCCACCAGTACTGAAAAATCCTAGTTCCTCCACTTCCTCAGGAATCCGTGTTATAGTCAATTTTTAAAAATTTAGCATTATAAATAGAGGTGTAAGTCTTTTCCATTTACTTTGCATTTCTCCAGTGAATAATGATGTAAAACATATTTTCGTGTACTTTTTCTTTTCCATTTGTATACTTACTTTGGAAAAAATTCTGCTCCAATATTTTAACCTATTTTTAATTGGTCTCTTTGTAATTCATTATGAAGGTTTTAGGGTTATTTCTGTATTCCAGACATGAGCACTTTATCAAAAATGTGAATTAACAATTTTCTCTGTCTTTAGATTGTTTGTCTGACCAGTGTTTTCTGAAGAACAAATATTTTTAATTCTGATGAAATCCAATTTATCAATTTGTTCACTTGATTTGAGATCAGATATAAGAAATCATTTTTCAACCCAATATCACTAAGATTTCCACCTGTATTTTCTCCTAGAAGTTGTGTAGTTTTCAGTTTTACATTTAGGCCTAGGATCCACTTTCTGTTAATTTTTGTTTATAGAAATCCAGCACCATTTGTTGAAAAGACTGCCTTTTCTCCATTTAGTCACCTTTGGATCTTTAACAATTATCATTTGTCAACATATTTGTGCAGAGGGTTCCTTTAGAAAGTTGATTCTGGCTCCGCACCTGTGGCTCAAGCAGCTAAGGCGCCAGCCACATACACCTAAGGTGGCGGGTTCAAATCCCCAGCCCGGGCCTGCCAAACAACAATGATGGCTGCAACCAAAAAATGGCCAGGTGTTGTGGCGGGCACCTGTAGTCCCAGCTACTTGGGAGGCTGAGGCAGGAGACTCGCTTGAGCCCAGGAATTGGAGGATGCTGTGAGCATGATGCCATGGCACTCTACCCAGGGGGACAGCTTGAGGCTCTGTCTCAAAAAAAAAGGAATTGGCAGAAAAATTGCAGAAAGCCTTTTATTTTCTAATGTTATGGCTTCTCTCCTTAGTGGTGGTTTCCTGGCACTGATTTTGAGAACTGTGATTACTGGGCAATGAATATTATCTTGTTTCCTTGAGAAGAAATGTGAGAAGGAACTTGCCATGAAGTTACAGGGTAGGTGGCAGGTACTGGAGAGGGAAGTGTTGGTTGATCTGAGAAGGGGTTCACATGGCCACAAATTAAGAAGTTAAGGGGAAAAGCTTAGACCAAGGTAGAAATGCCTCTCCTTTTGATCAAAATAATGTAACTTTTTTTTTTTTTGAGACAGTATCTTACTTTGTCACCCTCGGTAGAGTGCTGTGGTGTCATAGCTCACAGCAGCCTCAAACTCTTGTGCTCAAGCAATCCCCATGCCTCAGCTTCCTGAGTAGCTGGGACTACAGGTACCTGACACAAAGCCTGGCTATTTTTAGAAATGAGGTCTTGCTCTCAGACTGGTCTGGAACCTGTAAGCTCAGACAGTCCGTCCATTTACCTTGGTCTCCCAGAGTGCTAGAATTAGAGGAGTACGCCACCTTGCCCGGCAAAATAATATAACATTGTTAAAGTTTAAAATCAAATAATAGCAAATCCTTACCTAAAAAGCAGCAGTCCTCAGGCTTCTTTACTGAGAATCTTTTCCAATTCTTTCAGCATTTTCATCTGGCTTTTACTTCATATTTCTGAGTAACATGTGCTGCTTTTATTTCTTAATTTAGAAATATTAGATATATCTACTCTCTGCTGGTTATTCTAATTAAATTTTTTTTTTTTTGTCGAGACAGAGTCCCACCCTGTGCCCCTGAGCAGAGTTCACTGCAACCTCCGACTCCTGGCTTGTGGGCATCCCACTGCCTCAGCCTCCGGAAGCCGCTGGGATTACAGGGGCTCGCCGCGGCGCCTGTCTGGGTTTTTCCATTTTTTTCATGAGTCGGGGTCTCACTTTCACTCAGGCGAGTCTCAAACTCCTGAGCTCCAGCGATTCTCCCTCCTCAGCTTCCCACAGTGCTGGGATTACAGGCGTGAGCCACCGCGCCTGGCCTAATTAAAATTTTTAACACTTATACCATATTATATCCCCACTTTCTCTTTCTCCTTATCTCCTCCCAATAAGGTTACAGATTTTGCTAAATCAATAGTTTACATTTTTCGCTTGGTGCCCCACAGCACAGTGGTTACAGCGCCAACCACATGAACACCAAGGGTGGTGGGTTCGAACCTGGCCCAGGCCAACTAAACAACTGCAACCAAAAAAAAGGCAGGCATTGTGGCAGGTGCCTGTAGTCCCAGCTACTAGGGAAGCAGAGGCAAGAGAATCACTTGAGCCCAAGAGTTTGAGGTTGCTGTGAGCTATGACACCACAGCACTCTACCAAGCGTGACAAAGTGAGACTCTGTCTCAATAAAAAAATGAAAAGTAAATTGGCAAATCTGTCAAATGCTTATTAAGCCCTTCTGCATATCTAAACTTCGATGGAGTTGGTCAAATGAGGGAACATCTCAGTTATGCCTTTTTAAAAAGTAGTTTAAAAGTAGTATAGTAGTACCCTGGTGTCATAGTGCCCTGGTGTGAGGCCTGAGGATTACTTGAGCCGAGGAGTTTGAGGTCACTGTGAGCTATGACGACACAGCACTCTACTGATGGCAACAAAGTAAGACTCTGTCTCCAAAGAAAAAGTTAACATTATTTTGATCAAAAGGAAGGGCATTTCTACTTTGGCCTGAGCTTTTCTCCTTAACTTCTTAATTTGTTGTCATGTGAACCCCTTCTCAGATCCACCCCTACTTCCCTCTCCAGTCCCCCCCAGCCTATCCTGTCACTCCATGGCAAGTTCCTTTTTACTTCTACACAGGTTTTTATGTTTTATTCTACTTTTTTTTTTTTTTTTGAGACAGAATCTCACTTTGTCATTCTCGGTAGAGTGCTATGGCATCACAGCTACAGCAACCTCAAACTCTTGGGCTTAAGCGATTCTCTTGCCTGAGCCTCCCAAGTAGCTGGGACTACAGGTGCCTGCCACAATGCCCAGCTATTTTGTTGTTGCTGTTGCAATTATCATTTGTTGTTTAACTGGCCCGGGCTGGGTTCAAACCTGCCTGCCTTGGTATATGTGGCTGGCACCTTAACCACTGAGCGACCTGTGCTGAGCCTTCACTGTGTCTCTCATTTGTCTTACCATCATTGTCAAAAGTTCAGGGTAGTCAGCTGTGTCATTACCATCAGCACCTACTTCATCAGTCATACGCCTCGAACCCTGCTCCTTTGGGATTCTGCCCAAGAGACCTCATTAGAGTTCCCAATTCTTTTGTTATAGTTTCATCACATTTCTTGTCATGGTGAAAAAACTCTTTTGCATTCTGCAAGCTTCTCTTCAGTCAGTCAGCCATGCTGCAAGCACTGCCCATTTGCAAGGTGCAACCACACAACCACTTAGCTTGCTTGCTGGACTCAGACTGTGCCATTTATCAGATAATCTTAGAAAACTAATTTTCGTTTTCCTGGAAACGTGCCTCTTTCCCCACTGAGTAACTTTTTAGTCACTAGCGCCACCTGCTGACTATTGATGAAGGGAAAAGAGAATTATAGAAGTCGCAGGTTTGGTTGATATTCTGAAACTGGACAATCTCCATTCCATAGTCTCTGACTTTGAGAATGACATTCTGGAGGAAGGAATGTCATCTTTGTGATATTAAAGGAGAGAATATAAAATAATTAAATATTCTCCTTCTTCTGCTCTGTCATCATCTTCTATATTTCCTAGAAGGAAGGTCTCTGTTCTAATTGTTATGGTCATTCCTAGCCTTTTTTCTTTCTTTCTTTCTTTTCTTTTCTTTGCTTTTCTTTTCTTTTTCTTTCTTTTTCTTTTTCTTTTTTTTTTTTTTTTTTGAGACAGAGTCTCAAGCTGTAGCCCTGGATAGAGTGCCACGGCATCACAGCTCATAGCAACTTCAGACTCTTGGTCTTAAGTGATTCTCTTATCTCAGCCTCCCAAGTAGGTGTGACTACAAGTGCGAGCCACAATGCCTGGTTATTTTTTTTGGTTGTTGCAGTTGTCATTGTTGTTTTAGCTTGCCTGGCCAGGTTCGAACCCAATAGTCCTGGTGTATGTGGCTGGCGCCGTACTCACTGAACTATGGGTGTCACCTCCTAAGCCTTTTTCTGATCCACTAAAGGAAGAGAAAAAGGTGGGCTAACCATTCTTTAACAGTTATAGCTTTATTAAAGTATACTTGATATATGATAAATTGCACATTTGAAGTGTATAATTTCGTGGAGTTCGACGTAGTTATACCCCCTTGAAACCATTGCCACACTCAAGATAATGAACATGTCTGTTATTCCCAAAAGTTTCCTCATGCCCCTTGTAAGCCATCCCTCCTTTCTACTGGCCATTCCTAAGCAACCATCGACCTTTCTCTCATTATATATTAGTTTATATTTTATATGATATATATATTTTTTGAGACAGAGCCTCAAGCTGTCCCCCTGGGTAGAGTGCCGTGGCATTACAGCTCACAGCAACCTCCAACTCCTGGGCTCAAGCGAGTCTCTTGCCTCCGCCTCCCAAGTAGCTGGGACCACAGGCGCCAGCCACAA
>CAUYTI010002208.1:0-19237 GCA_963575145.1 Galago senegalensis | reverse complement strand
AGGATATAGATGGCGCTGAAGGTTGAAGTGTGGGTAGAAGGCAAAGGATTGTCCTCTAGAGCAATTTCTTCAAGAAATTTGGAAAGAGGCTCAGCACCTGTGGCTCAAGTGGCTAAGGCACCAGCCACATACACCTAAGGTGGGGGGTTCAAATCCAGCCTGGGCCCACCAAACAACAATGACAGCTGCAACCAAAAAACAGCAGGGCATTGTGTCAGGCACCTGTAGTCCCAGCTACTTGGGTGGCTGAGGGAAGAGACTCGCCTGAGCCCAAGTGTTGGAGGTTGCTGTGAGCTGTGATGCCACAGCACTGTACCCAGGAGGATAGCTTGAGGCTCTGTCTCAAAAAAAAAAAAGAAATTTGGAAAGAGAGATTAAGAGTGTATATAAGGGTAATATGGGGTTTGGGGAGGGATTTCTTTCAAGTCCAAAAAAAACTACATTGTATGTAAAGTGTTATGGGAAGAAGCTAGTATACAAAAAAAATAAAGTAGGAAAATAAATGATGGAGTGATATACACTGGAAGAAAGAGACAAGTGGGGCGCGGTGATACAATGAGGCTGCATTTCTAACTGCTCAACACAAATTCTGCATGCCTCTCCGTTCTCTGAGATGTAAGGCCTGAATATGTTTTCCTTAATTAAGAGACACATTATGGTTTGGGGGCCAGAGCCTTGCAGTCAATTATTGTAGATTTCATTCCCAATTTTATCAGTGCCTGCTTATGTAACATTGATCAAGTATCTTAACTTGTGTGACATGTAAATGTAAAGTCCCTGGTGTATGTTTCTTTTATTAAAAGGAGGAAATGTGAGTTAATCGTGGAAGTATATTTTGTTTTATAAATTTGCGTGTTTTGTGAAAGACCCCCTCTCTACTAAGAATAGAAAAATCAGCTACGTGTAGTGGTTCTCACATATATTCCCAGCTACTTGGGATGCTGAGACAAGAAGAAGGCTCGATCCCAGGAGTTTGAATTTGTGGTGAGCTAGGCTGAGGCCATGGCACTGTAGCCTGGGCAACACAGTGAGACTTTATCTCAAAAAGAAAAAAAAATTGCATATTTTTATTAGGGATATAAAGCCCCCTTTTTATAGAATCAAAACATATGCCTATTTTATCTCAGTACTCTTGGTCCTGTGTTGTATAACTATAGCTTGAGTAATGTGGGCTCTTAACAACTACCACACAGCTCCCTGTGACAGCTTTTAGATTTTAAGGATGGTACCTAGTAGGTCTAAATCTTGTCCTTGAACACTGTCACTGATTTATAGTTACTGCAGTTTTGGAGATATTCAGATCTCTGGCTTATTCAACTGGGTATTAGAAACTGTGACTAGGAAACAGCAGAACAAGTGGACATTCAGGAGCTCTGAATTTTAAGTCCCACCACAGTTCTTGATGGGATCACCCTTGACAAGCCATTATTTCTCTCTGAGCCTCATCTTCTTCCCCATAAAATGGGTATGACCTTTCAGGTCATTATTATAGATGTCTGAGAGAACGTGCACACAAGAATATGGTCCCTAACCCCAGAAGCTAAAAAGGGAAATAGAAATCTACAAATAAAGAGTGCTAATCACAGGAGTCAACTGTAGTCACTGCTCCTATTGGGCTTGATTTGGAATCACTATTTGTTACCCAGAGGCCCTACAGGAGAGGAATGAGAAGATCTAGGGAGTCCACATCCTGCTTTCTCCTTGTTACACCCTGATGGGTCAGTTGCCCAAACACCACTCACATCTAACCAGGATTTGCAGGGATTATATGGCTGTCAGCCATTTGCTTCTGCAAGCATGAAAGGTTCTTGTTTTATTCACTCCTCGGAGTCCTTAAGAGGAAGAAAGAATAAGATTCTTTTCTATTGGACCCTTTCATGCTCTTTTGTCCTTCTCCCTCCCCCAGTGACACATTTTGTCAGGAAGAGCCTAAGCAACTGTCTGAAAAAGAAGAAAATCACGGGCAAACCATAAACCCTGCTATTTGTAATCAGTGCATAACCTCTGTGATGAAATTTGTGAGTAATTTACTTCCCACTTAAGCCTACCAGTGTGGGATCTAATGTTGCCACCCCAAACACTAATGAAGTCAGTCAGACAGCAGTATAGCTTGCCCTTGGGGACTCATTTCTCACATCACCAAAAAGTAATTTCTGTCATTTTCAGCCATCTGGTAGCCTGGATTGTGAAGATGAAGTTTCATTCAAGTAGTACTTAAGAGCACAGGCCTTGGAGTCTGCCTAGATTCAAACTCATTTTCTACCCCTCACCCAGCCCCCTTCTCGGCCTTAGTTTCCCACCCATAGATAAAACCCCCATAAGATATCTTTTTTTATTATAAGAAGTTATTGAAAGAACACTTTAGGATTGAAAAAACTCAATCAACTCTTTTGAAACCAGGGTTTCAAAGTAAGTCTTGCAGGAAAAATAAAAGACATTCATTTGATGTTTACTATAAGATGATCAGTAAAATGGTTTCATAAGTGTATTTTCAGGAAGTTCCTGAAATGAATAATAAAGATATTTTTAACTTCTATCTTCCTGAGCAATGGCTTTTTGAAATAGTAAAGTCATCCCAATCAAGACTTTATTTTTTTTTAAATAATAAACACATAGTGCATTTATGGCATACAATGTGCTGATTTCATATCGAATTAGTAACACATCACACTGCTTAATATATACCTCTCCTTGTTTAATTATTGTGTTAAGACATCTATACTTTATACTAATAGATCCAACATGTACCCTTGCATTATGCACCATTCACCTTCCCTCAATCTAATCTCCCTCCTTACCTCTCATCCCCCCCCCCTCCTTCTTTTCTTTTCTTTCTTTTTTTTTTTTTTTTTTTGTAGAGACAGAGTCTTACTTTATTGCCCCCAGAGTGCCATGGCATCACACAGCTTACAGAAACCTCCAACTCCTGGGCTTAGGTGACTCTCTTGCCTCAGCCTCCTGAATTACTGGGACTACAGGCACCCACAACAATGCCCAGCTATTTTTTTGTTGCAGGTTGGCCAGGGCCGGGTTTGAACCTGCCACTCTTGGTATCTGGGGCCAGTTTCCTGGGCCATAGGCACCACCCCCCTCCTCCCTCCTTCATCTTGGGCCACAGTTGTGATCTATTCTTCATATGAAAATGTGAGTGATTGTAAATTGGTTTCATAATAGTACTGAGTACAATGGATATTTTTTCTTCCATTCTTTAGATACTTTACTATGTAGGATATGTTCCAGCTCCATCCATGTAAATGTAAAAGAGGTAAAGTCTCCATCTTTTTTAAGGCTGCATAATATTCCATGATATACATGTTCCACAACTTATTAATCCATTCATGGGTCAATGGGCATTTGGGCTTCTTCCATGGCTTGGCTATTATGAATTGAGCTGCAATGAACAATCTGGTGCGAATATCTTTGTTATAAAGTGATTTTTGGTGATGAAGACTCTAAATTGCATGAATGAAGATGGTTTGATTTCCAATTGTTCGTGTGTTTTATTAATTGGCAAAATCTGATGAAATAAATCTAACTCTTCCTAAAAAGTTATTGAAATGATACTCGAGATACTTGTTAAGTACTCTACCTGAGGTCTTATGTGTAGTAAATGTTTTGTTAGTGTTAGCTGTTATTACATTGTCAGTAGTTGTGTGGGTGGTAGCATTAAAAGTAATAGTATTTTTCCAGTGTCTACTTTTCTGTGACATAGGTCTATTAATGCAGTAAGTACTAAGGTATATCATACAGGCTGCCACACACCCAGATGATATTTAAGAACTTTCTATTGTAGTAATTAACACGTGGTTTCCTTATATGGGTAGATTTTAAATAATCAGGTATTATTACATTTTAATCACACTTCAGCACAATAGTATGCTATAATATAGCATTGTTTTTCTTTTCCTGATACTTGGAGGAGAGATTGGACTACATTTTATATATGAAAGAAAATAAATATTAGTAATAATGATAAGAAGAAAAACATACCAATTTGTAAAAATGTGCATGTTTTCTAGTATCAAATAAGTTCCATGCTAATCAAAAACTAACCAAGACATTTTTAATATGTGACTATATGTATGTTCTACAGCACTCAGATAGCCATTGGGGGATGGGGGATATTTTTACCTTATGGTAATGCTTTAGGAACTCCATATAAATTTGGTGAGCAGATGATAAAGACAAGTCTTAAACGCACCCTGCTTCTTAACATAAAAACTCAAATTAAGTCATAAAAGCTCAATTTGTCACTTCCAATTGCATAGACCAGTGCTATAAGCCTGACCTTAAGGACAAGGTTACATATTTAATTTACTTTTATCTTTACAGTCCCACCAAAGATCTCCAACATCTCCTCGGATGTCACTGTGAATGAGGGCAGCAATGTGACCCTGGTCTGCATGGCCAATGGCCGTCCTGAACCTGTTATCACCTGGAGACACCTTACACCAACTGGTAAGCAATGCTCCAATTTCCAATATGGTATATACTATCAATACTGTTGAAGATGTCCTCATGCTTTTGGGATTCCACTGAATCAGAGAACAAACAAGTACCTTATTACTAAACCACTAAGGGAATTGCAACATACATCTTATTTGGGGTTGTCATGGTCTTTGCTAATGTGTTCATCTCTATAAATTTTACAACCATAGTACTGATATGTATATACACACACACACATATATATATGATTTCATTTTCAGTAGAACAGCCCCAAAGCAACAAACACAGAAGCACTGGATTATTTGATATTATATGTAAAATGTACGCCAGTTTGGAACTTGAGTGTCTTGGGGCAATACTTTGTGTGAATTAAATTTGTGCAGTTGTTTTTATATTTTTTTGCTTTGCTTTTAACTATAGTTTCTGAATATGTGGCACTTTTTGAAGAAATTTGTCAGGAATAATATAAAATTGTTTCTCATCTCTAATGTCCTATCTCTGTTATTTGGCTCCATATTGGGTGTCAGACCTCAGCTAAGCCATGAGATCATTGTGGATTCCAGCTATGGATACAAACTCACTAAGAATCAGAAAATCATGTCCCAGAAATGTCTTCTGTGTCCTTCCTGCGCCTTTTAACCACTATCACCATAACTAGGTTCCCTAGCTTACCTGCTTTTTAAACTTTGAATGTTTTACCAAATTATTTAGGATTAACTCTCCTGCTGCTCTACCAATTATATTTTCTTAAAGCAAGACAATGCCTTTGCTAGTATACAGTCTTTGAAGAGTAAAGGAGTAAAGCCGGCTAGTTAATTATTCCAAAATGAGGAGCTATTGATCAATTATTCTTATAACATACTGTTTATTTTGATAACGAGCCCCTGAATTTTAACTGATTTATATCTGATAGTCTGTTAAAGTTTTTTCATATAAGTACCTAGAAATTTAAGTTATAGCATATTCATTTTGGAATGAACACCATAAAAAATATTGTGTAAAGCTGGACATACATATGAGCTTTCTTGATATGTCTCTAAAAGGTTGGGATAGTATGTGTGGTTATAGTGCCTTTAAAAATCTCTGGGGCATTCACTTGCCATTATACCCCAAATTAATTTCTTGGGTAAACTTTGGACCAACCTATGTAGTGGTCTTATATTTAGGCAAGTATTCTTTTTAGAGGACTCTATTTCATTAAAAGTTCTCTCAAAAATCCATCCTTATTAACACAAGTGACTCGTCATTCACTGATAATACACATGTATGTTCAAGCAGTATATTGATTTAGGAAGTCAATATCAAAGTTGTTTCCTCACGGACTCAGTTTAGACCTCATGTGAAATTAAGTACATAATGGTCTGAAGTATGAACCAGGGGATATTATACACCATTTCCAAGGAAGAAACTAAACTTTCAGAACATTCTACTTGCATGGTATATTATATTGGCCCCCCATTCCTCACTCCCTTCCTCTCTCAAGTAGGATTTAAGGGCAATTTTTTTGCCCTTTACTTAAGGGCAATTTGGTTTAGAAGCTACAAGTTTAAGGATGTTGTAAAAGATACTTTCCAAAATCATTTTTTCCATTTATGTTAATGAGAAAGTATGAATTTTTTGCCAGATTTTTCCTTTGTAAAGAACTCTTTGAAGAAACTCCTTTTTGTTTTCAATATCTCTACCATCTTTTTCCTAAGCAATATTTTGTTTTTTAAGAATAGACCCAGTGAATTTTTATAAATGATCTTGTATTTACGATACTGATAGCAAAATCACAGCCAAATTTATGTACCATCTGTAAAGGACTGTAAATTATTATGTGTAAATTACATGTTAAAGTTGATTTTAAGCAAACTTTGTAGGAGTTTATGACATTGAATTCACATTCCTGCTATCATCTTGTTTTCTTGCCATTATTTTCATTTTGTCTCATCTTTTCTAATTACAATGTCTGTATAAAGATATTCTTTGTAATCATTTTTTGTGGAACAAATGGTAAATATAAGAAGGAAAAAAGGGAGAGAGAAAAAAGGGAAGATAGATTATATTCAAATTATAATCAAGTAATGAACTATGTTAATACAAAGACAGTATTTCTTTCGGTCTAAAACTGACTTAAACTCCCTAACAGATTCTTTTTTTATCTGTTGAATTCAGAAAAAATTCAGACATATTACCAGAGTTTCAGACTCTTTCCCAGTTTATCTAGAAGGTTAACTAGGTAGTCTTCATGAGTAACTCTAATAAACTTCACTTTGATAATGAACATTTGCTTTGAACCCTAAATAGCATGATTTTCTATAATGTTTCAAGTCAATGAAAGACTGGAGGGTACTGTGTCTTCCAGAGTAAAGACAGTATTTACGCACACTAAAGAACCCTGGAGACTTCAAAATCAACTAGAAAAATAGGTATACTCACAGGGATTCTCAATAGTCGGTAGGAGGGGTTCACAAAGTAGAGCTATAGGCCAAATCCAGTCTGCCTCACTTATGTACTGCCCACAAGCTGATAACAGCTTTGAAACTGGTGGGAAACAATCCAAAGAGGAATTCTATTCTTTGACATGCAAAAAATATGTAAAATTCAAACGTCAGTGTACATACAGTTTTATTGAAACACAGACTTGCTCATTCATTCACATATGGTCTATGGCTGCTTTTGTTCTAAAACAACAGAGATGAGTAGTTGCAACAAATATTCCTTGGCCCACAGAGCCTAAAACGTATTCTATTTGATCCTTTACAAAAAAGTTTACAAGCCCCCGCCCATGGCTTGGCACATAGCACAAGGATTTACTGTATTAATTCATGACCCTTTACAGAGATTCTCTCCCTGTCTCCTTCAACATCTCAAGGGAAAATCTGACTCTTCTATAGTCAAATTCTATTCTAATAATTGCAAAACTAGCTAGCTGATGCATTTACAGACTATGATTCTTCCTTACAGTCCCAAGCCTGTTCTTTTATCTCTTTCACATCTGGCATAAATAACCACCTAATCACTACCATATTCCTGGTGATAGGAGAGGAACTTGCCTTTAATATTTTAAAAGGATACTAGGATTTTTTGGTTTTTGTTTTCGTGGGGTTCTATAGAGTTTCTTTTGAATTTGGAAACAGTAGGTGACTTTTTTCAGCATATAATGTGAAGCCTTTCTTGGAGACACCCAAAGAAGAGACTCTGCTCCCTGTGTGACAGCAAAGCTGCCTGCAACCTGGCCATGTGAGCAAAAAAAAATTCTGGCTCGCTTTGTTCAATTATTAATTGTCCTTTCAACAATACAGAGCTTGACTGCCTTGCAGAGGAAATGTACCTGTAATTAGCTCGACCCCACAGGGACACTGAGCCCTGAAAGGGGGAAAAATCCCTGCAGAGTTCACAAATACCTGATTACCTTTCACTGGATAACATGAGAGGAGGAAAGAAAAAGGCATGGTATAGTTTTACAAAGAGAATATTTATTACTTCTTAATTTAAAAAAAAAAAAATTTGGTGAGACCATTTTGTTTCTTCTCTTAACACCCCGAGTTTCCCTTTCATATATACCGCAAGTGTTTTTTTAAGAGGGAAATTAGAAGACTGGTGAATTTTTCATAAATACAAAATCAAAACACTTACCTGACTTAGATGCAGTAGAAGCTCTGGATGCATTCATTCCATGGCTACTTTTCTTGTATTTCTCATTTCTTCATTTTCCTCTCTTCTTCAGATATTTTATATAGTCAGAATGGTGTGTCACGTATGTGGTTATTAAGTATGACCTATTTTCTCCCTTAATTAAGTTAGACTTTCATAATCCTGTGACTCCCAGAGGGCAATTGTACCGTAACATGTATTTTCTATGGAGTGTTTGATCTTTCTTCTGTGAGCAATGCTGCTCCCATCTTCATTTAACTTTGTTTCTAAATCTTTTTTTCTTGCATTCATAAGGAAGTCCCTTTCTCAAATGTGCATCATGTGGTGTCAGGATTGCTCAGGGTCACAGAAAGAGTTTCTATGCATTTCATTTCTACAAAGGTTTCTATAAACTCTGTAGCTTCCTATCTCTGAAAAACTCGAAAGGCACACCGAAGATTTAGCCCCTTAGGCAGAGAACAACTCAGGAGATACTGTGTAATTTTCTTGTTCAGCCAGAAGCCAGATTTGACATCAACATGGAGTATAGAAATCCCACTTAGGAAATATTTTGTACTTTGATAGGGTAAGTGGGAAAATACTGTGCTAAGAGGAGCTGATAGGACCCTGAAGAGTTGGAAATCCCATTTTCCCAATGGGGATTGGGTGTTGGTCACTTGGTCTGAGATTCCCCCTTTCAATTAATTTCAAGTCTGAACCCTTGACTGATGGTACTCTTGAACACCACTAATGCTGTACCCTCATCTGCCTCACTTCTGATCGTATAACTCACTCAATACGACCTCATAGATTTGGACAAAATATGTAGGTGTCAAATTGAACTCACTTTTTTAAGTTGAGTTCCAGAAATATATATTGCAAATAATGATCATCTGGTCCTTTGAGTCTAGCAATATTAGAACTAAAAAGACTTCACACGGAGAACATATGATTACATGTTAAGTTTCAGGAAATTACTTCTCTGGGGTTTTCTCGGATGGACCTTCCACAAGATTCTGAGTCACTCTTTGTAGCATGGAGATGTGGAAGAGTCAAACCTATCCACTCTATAGGTAAAGGTGGTTGACACAATTCAAAGGAGAATAATGACTTGACTTATTCTATTCATTGTTTCATTTATTTCTTGTATTTTAAAATATTCCCATTTTCCCTTTACAAAAAAGACAAAAATTAAAATTCTATTTCTTTTTTTTTGCTGTCTTATTTATAGTATTTGTTTTAAATTATGTCATCTGTCAGTACAGAATGATAATCAGACTAATGTTGATCTCCATCTTGAGCTTTACTCATCTGGCAAGAATTGTAGAGTGTTCACTCTGTAAAAGGGTATAAGGAAGAGTAAGACTGACATGGTCCCTATACAAATGGAGATTCTAGTTCAATAAGAAAGTAGGACATTGAATCACATGGATGCTCCTTGACTTAGGATGTTTATCTAGATTTAGCCCCCTCTTAAGTCAAAGAACATACTGAATGTGTATGGCTTTTGAACCATCATAAAGTTGAAAAATTGTAAATCAAACCATACTAAGGCAGGACCATCTGTAATTGAATGAATAACCTTTACTGAGATTCTTCATTATGAGGGACAATTATAACATTCAATCTGAGCATAAAGCAGGGGCCATATAGCAAAATCTGCAAGGCCAGTAGAGTTCCCCTAAGGGCATAAAATATTGAAATCTCAAGAATTAATAAGACCTGATCAAGAAAATATGGAGGGGAGGGAAAGGAGTAACCCAGGGAATAGAAAACAGCATAAGGCCCAGAATGATAATACATTCAAGAAACCAGACCAAGTGTCTTTATATGAAATCATGATGGTAGTGTTTGGTTATGCTACTTTCTATTAATATTTATCTTCTTTTAAACACATATGACTTTTTTAAAAACTTTTTAATATTCTGGTTTTCTCTCTCTAAAAAGCACAGAAATAGATCAAGAAAATTTTGGCTACTCTATTTTCTTTTCAATAACTTACTTGTACTTAGTTGTATATAGACTTTAAATATATCAATATATATGTCACTGTATATACTCTAGCATATAATATTATATATATTACACACACATATCCCACTGGTATATATGATTCCCAGCATAGCATGTATATGGACAATTATTTGTATGTTTGAATATCTTAAATTTAGATCAGAAACCTATCCTTTTCCAATAAAGATTATTCTTTAATATCCAAATCAAGTACAAACTCTTTTTCAGTAACCTTATCATTAAAACAAATGAGTAATTTAGAAAATTTAACCACATGCTTACTGGCCTCCCTAACCAGAACCTTAAAAATCCTAGAGATATTTATAAGAACTGGAGCTTTAAACCATGGAAGGGGTCTCCATAACCTGATATGCTGGCCATTCTGGCCAGTATTGGATAAATGCCCTAAGCCCTACTCCTACCTAGACATGTCATCAGATGTCCAAAGCACTCTTCCTGGAAATAAATAAACCAGCCTCAATGTACTTTTAGAGGATTGGCTTGAGCTTCAGTGCTCCAGGCAACTGTGGAGGTTTGGGTAGGGGAGAAGCAATAGCTAATCAGCAAACTTTGCACATGGCCCAGCAGAGCAGAAATACAAATTCACATCTCTCAGCATCTCACCACTTCAAATATATTTTTGTCACTATTCCACATAGTTTAAAATGTGTTTAAAATAGGTTTAAAGATAGGATCTGTATCAAATGCTATGTGGAATTAAAGAATGTGTAGGCAAAGTGCTTAGTGCAGTATTAGCTATCATTGATGTTATTTTATTCATTACAATTATTACGGTCCTCTATATGGTAACTGCCTATAGTGATTATCTTGGCAGAGACTGATAATTTGATTGGGAACAACCTCAATGTCTTCTTTATCCAGGTCTAGCCTGCATTTCAGCACAACCACCAAAAGAATTTTAAAATGCTATCATCGAAGCTAGTCTTAATACTTTCTATCTTGTATCATATTATGATACTTTTTATTATTTCAGTTTAATTGAGAATACAAAGAATTAGGTAACAATATTTGCATTTGTTAGGTAAAGTCCCTCTTATAACTGTGTCCCACCCCCAAGAGATGTGCCATATACCCTAACATTGTGCCCTTTAAGTGGATGTATGCTCATCCCTCACCCACCTCCCCCCCTCTACTCCCTTGTTCTCCTGCCCTCCACCTTGAATTGATTTTGAGTTTTTCCCTTATGTGGTGTGTATTTAGATGGTCTACTGGCTTCATATTAGAATTAAGTACATTAGATTCTTGCTTCTACATTCTTGTGATACTTTACTAAGAAGAATGTGTTCCAAGTCCATCCAGTTTAATACAAAAGATGTAAAATCTCCATCTTTTTAATGGCTGAATGGCTGTGTTTCATGGTATGCATATATACCACAGCTTGTTAATCCATTCCTGGGTTGGTGGGCATTTTGATGACTGTAAATTGAGCTGCATTAAACAATCTAGTGCAAATGTCCTTATAATAAAATGATTTTCTTTTTCTTCTTCGTAGATGCCTAGTAGTGGGATTGCAGAATCAAATCAGGGACTTTAAGGATTCTCCATACTTCTTTCCAAAAAAACTGTATTAGTTTGCAGTCCCATCGACAGTGTAAAAATGTTCACTTCTCTTCACATCTATGCCAGCATTTGTAGCTTTGAGATTTTATGATGTGGGCTATTCTCACTGGGTTAGGTGATATCTCTGGATGGTTTTGATTTGCATATCTCTGATGATCAGGAATGGTGAACATTTTTCAAATGTTTATTAGCCATTTATCTGTCTTCATTAGAGAAGGTTCAGTTCATAATTCTTGCGCAGTAGTGGATGAGGTTGTTTGCTCCTTTTTGTTGATTAATTTGAGCTCTCTGTGGATTCTAGTTATCAACCCTTTCTCTGATTGATACCCTGCAAATATCCTTTCCCATTCTGAAGGTTGTCTTTTTTGCTTTACTTGCTGTGTCCTCAGCTGTGCAGAAGCTTTTCAGCTTAATTAAGTCCCATTGGTTTATTTTTGTTGTTGTTGCAATTACCACTGAGGTCTTTGTCATAAAATCTTTCCCCAGTTTAACATCAAGAGTTTTTCCCCACACTTTCCTCTAAGACTTTTATTGTTTTGTGTCTTAGATATAAAACTTTTATCTATATTAAGTCAGGTTTTGTAAGTGGGGAAAGGTGTAGGTCCAGTTTCAGTCTTTTAGATGTGGATATCCAGTTCTCCCAGCACCATTTGTTAAATAGGGAGTCTTTCCCCCACTATATGCTTCACATTATGTTTCAGTATACCCATTAAAGGGGTCCATTTTACAAAAGGACATGGCAACAACAGTGTCTTGTTAGAGAAGGAATTTCTAACATGGTTCATTTGTTTATCCATTCTTTTCTTACAGCATAGTTTTCTAAGAATCCCAGTATATTATCACACACACTCACACACAGACATGACCTGTGAAGTTCAAGAGTGAACAATTCAGCTATAAGAGAAGGGCTCTCCACAGTTTAAAAAAAAGTAAAGTATGTTTTCTTGGATACGTGTATTGAAAATATTAATGTGATCATGAAATTATCAAAATGAGTTGTTGTTTGCTCAATGAAATTCATCAAGATAAATGCAAGTTGATTTACTTGGAAGTCAAACCATGAAAAAACAGAATACAACAGGACGTGTTTTGTGTGACTATGTTTTATCTATACAGGAAAATTTCCAGTTTGTTGTGGAGTTCTTATGGACTGTCCACAACAGACTTTGGGATCTTGGCTGGGGAATCAGCCAAGATCTATCCTGGTATCCTTCATGAGATTCCAGGTAGATCTGATTTTAATCTTTGCCAACCTAAGGATCTAAATCTCAGGGGGCCTTTAATGCCATGGTAAGTAGTTTGAACTTTGTTCCTAAAGCAATGGAAAGCAGGAAAATTAACTTGACCATTTTATATTTCGAAATAGTAGCAAAAACTCCAACTGGAAAACTCAGAAATCTAAGTAAAAGGAAATACTGAAGGAACTACATTGTGACAGTAATGTTAAGGAAAGGTAAACGAATCGATATTTATTTTTTATTTATTTTTTTTTGAGACAGTCTCACTTTGTGGCCCTTGGTAGAGTGGCATGGCCTCATAGCTCACAGCAACCTCTAACTCTTGGGCTGATGTGATTCTCTTGCTTAGCCTCCCAAATAGTTGGGACCACAGTGCCCGCCACAAGGCCCAGCATTTCTTTTTGTAGAGATGGGGTCTCACTCTGGCTTAGGCTAGTCTCAAACCCCTGAGCTCAGGACAATCCACCTGCCTCGGCCTCCCAGAGTGCTAGGATTATAGGCAAGAGCCACCACGCCCGGCCTGAATCAGTACTTATTAAAGAGAAGAATCAAGATAATGTATCTAATAACGTATGTTTCTGGCTTGAACACTTTTTAATTCCCACCCTGAACATTTCTTCAAACTTGTCCTCTGGCCCCTCTGCTTCTGACCACCTTGAGTAAGTGCCTTGACTTGTGGTTTTAAAAAATAGGGCTGTTCTGTGCCTATCAAGGGTGGATCCTGAACATCTGATTTGTTACCACATTAAAAAAGCTCTACAGAAATGCAGACGAGCAGCCCCCACCTCAGACCAATCCTAGAATCTGTATTTCCTCCAGGTGGTTTGGATGTACATTTAAACTTTAAAAAGTCTGGACGACAGGTAAAAGAGGAAAGCTGGTTTTCATAGTATTCAAGTATAAAAATCATTGGAGATCTTTCCCCACTTTTCTACCAGCCCACTAATCCGAAACTTCACCCTACCTCCCCTCCTTTTCAAATGCATGTCTATTATGAAAACAGAAAAACAAAGTTGTAGGCAGGGCCTCACCATGGCACTATTCTGTGACATTGAGTATTTATCACTGGAAAGAAAAGCCCCTAACACTCTCTTCCTGCTGCGTCAGATGCTGCTGCCAAATGTTATAGGAAAAATTGAGGCTGCTGTATGAAGAGACGCAGTCTGATGACAGCAGCCACTTTTCTCATCATCTTTTAAAATAGGTTTATCTACAAAAGTAGACAATAAGATGGGCCCTGCCCTGTCTCACGCTGCTGCTTTGAGGGATCAAATGAGATAATGAATATACGAGTAGTTTGAAAAGTGTAAAGCTCTCCACAAATGCAAAGGATTTAGAGGAAGGGCATTTTGGTAGCAGGACAACAGAATTTGCCGTCAGCAAATCCAGGTTTGAGTCCCTGCTCTCCATAATTTACTTTCATGGAGGTTTGGCTAAGTTCTTTAAACTTTCCCCTTTTTGTCTGTAAAATATGAGTAATAGAATGACCATTCACCTTCCAGGATTCCTGTGTTGTCTCAAGTGAGATAATATATATGAAAACAATTTATTAACAATGAAGTATTATTCAAGTGCTGTTTGTCATTACTGTCTTAGAGTTCACAAAGCCAAATAGACTTAAATTACAGTGGGCATTTTGCTAGATAGAACTAACTTCCAGACTATGAGGCTCTCCACTGGACCAAGTAACTAGTAAAACTAGGGTCTCTGGATAGTCTGAAACAATTGTATCTAGAGTGCAGTCCCCAAACCATAGCATCAGCATCACCTAAGAACTTGTTGGAAATGCAAGTTGTCGGAACCCACATAAGACTTAGATGAATCTGGAATTGTAGATGTGGGGGCCTAACAATCTGTAGTTTAAGCGGCCCTGCAGATGATCATGATGTACAGTTAACTTAGAGAACACCTACCTTAAAAAAAAAAAAAAAAAAAAAACCTATTTCTGAGAGAACGGTGTGCTGTTTCTACCAAGCAGGAGAACAGGGCTCTTGTGCACCACAGCAGAAGCACTGCAATATAAATCAATAGAAAAAGTTCCAGTGACCTAGTGTGTGTATAAATCTATCTGATATATAAATGCACTATCACATTTCTTTGGTTAGAATTTCTGTCACTTTAGATGAAGAGGTTTAGAAGTAACAACTGCAGAGAAATCCCCACTTTGTCTTTTTCTATCTACATTCTAATGACGTTTGAGGCTAACATATCACTTAAAATGTGCACACGCTTCTGAAATCCTCATCATTCTCTTGGCATATTCATTTGCAAGTCTCCTGGTACAGGGAAGCTACAGTTCTTTCTAATAAAACGGAAAAAACCTCAATGGGTAACTCAAATGGGGTCACACTGCCCACAAGACATGCCAATAAAATCATCCCCTGTCACTTATAAAACTTTACGTGAGAAACAAACTCTTTGACAAAAATATATCTTGCCCTTTCCTTATGTTTCACTTCCCTTCATTGCATGAATCAAATCAGGTATTTTTCTCAAATTGATCAACCATTCAGAAGCCGAGGAGGCTCTGTAAAGTCACATGATTACTAAGTGTCTGTCTGCGGTTGACTCAAGTGTTAAAATCTGATGAAGGGAAGAGAAAAAAAAAATAAACTTTAATAATTCAGTTGGCAAATATCAATGCAAATCAGATCTAATTCTGTAAGGTATTCTAGTAATAAAAACTAAAATGTCAGTTTTTGAATGACATCGGTCTTTTTTAGAAACTTTTTTTTTTTTTCCTGGGCCTGATCACTGAGGCTTTCTGCTGTTTTGGCTGTGAAAGACAGATCCAGTTCAGGGAATGAGGGATTTGAAATGCTGCTGGGAAAACAGTCTTAGCAAGTCAGTCTTCACGGGGCAGTTCAAGAGACATTTTATATTCTTAAAAACTCTCACAACATCCCCAACCCTCCCCCCCAAGGAGAGCCATGGGAATAATGCTTCGAATTGCAACAAATTGCATTTTGCAAACTTTCATCGTAGAACAAAAATCATTTCAATGAGAATGCATAGTACTGAGGACTTAGATGGCTATTACTTGGGGTCACTCCTGTGATAGGAACACAAAAGTAGGCAGTAAGCAATTCTTTGGGTAATTCTTTGTCTAAATTCTTAAATTTAGACAAGCTTACTTTTGGAGTCATCTGAGAGAAGACAGATGAATTCCTACTGTTTTATGAAGAGAGCAAAGATAGACAACTTTTATTTTCTAGTAATTGTGGTAACTATGCTTGCTACATATGTAATACTTTCTATAAGTCCACTTATTTTAAAATAATTACATAAGCCCAATAATTTAGTAAATTTCATTAGAGAATATCAGTCAGCTGGGGCTGCTGTAATAAAATACCATATCCTACAAGGCTTAAATGACAGAGATTCTCTTTCTCACAGTTCTCCGTAATCAGCATGCCAGCATGATCAGGTTCTGGTGACAGCCCTGTTCCTGATATGTAGCTGGCTGTCATGTCCCTGAGTGCTCCCATGATTTCTCTTTGTGTGTGTGAACAGTGGGCAAACTCTATTGCATACCCTCTTAAAGGGGCACTAATCCTATTATGCAGGCCTCATGACCTCATCTAAACCTAATCATCTCCCAACAGTTTCTCCAAATACCACCACATTGGGGGGTAGGGGTTCAGCATGTGAATTTGTGGGACACAAATCAGTTTATAGCATATAATCTTTCTTGATGGTGACCATCAGGACCTCTGGCCCATCCGGCTTTCTTTGAGCTTGGGGTTGCAGAATTACAATTGTCCTGTTGTCATTTGTCTTTTGGACTGGCTACACCCTGGAGTTCAATGCACTCTTCAACTCAGAATACACATCCATAGTCCAAGAACTAAATGGGAACATCATTGCCACCCTACTCCTAGCTCCCTTTGCAAAACTGAAGGTCCTGTCAGTAGAGCCAACCCTGGGTATGTCTTCCCCATAACACCAAAGAATCAGTAGACAACCCAAAGCACACTGCAATGGATTTTCCTGTAATACACAAGGCCAAGCCGGAAAAAAAATTGTTTTACGCATGTGTGAGTAGCTATAACTTTCTACCCTTGGCAGTTCTGTTACTGATTGTTGCTAGAAGAGATAATTCCCCCAGGAACGTTTAAGCACTCTAAGCTTTCCACAGCAGGCTGACTCAGCTGCTGTGTGTCAGAGTGGATCAGGGGCTCTGCCGAGGCTAGTGTGCAATGCTGCTAAGCCTTTGAGAATGTATGTGAATCTTTGCTCAGCTCTGTTTCTTGTCAAAAATGTAACGCTGCCAAGGAAATGTCTGGCAGCAAGGGTAATCCAAAACCTTCTTATATTGTGCTGTGAAAGGGTGGGTGACTGGTGGCTGGGAAGGGGGATAGGGCTGGGAGTGCTGCATTTCACATGTGACCTGATCCTATGTAGAGTCTTCATATGGAGATAGGCTAAGAGCTATCTTACCAAATCCAGGAAATCCATTTTTTATCTCAGCTGCCGGAGGTGGTAACTTTCTGGATTCAAACAGATTCACAATATCCACAGACACACTGAGGTAAGGAGCCGGTTTCCTTTCTTTGGGGCTTCTTTCTTATATGAGAGAATTCTATAAGATTTGACCAAACTAAAATGATGATTCAGGCCTTTTCTCACTTGGTCTCTAGCACCGTGAGTACCAGTGGTAGTATTATTTATCACTACCACTATAACCTACACTGGAAACAAAAACACTAGTTGTAACTACTGTTGTCAGTGATAGAGTGCCTGCCTACTCCATTCCAGGCGTGTCCAAGGGACTCTGCATTGATAACTTTTAATTTTAGTAGGAGGTACAATTCAGCCACTCATGAGCAATTTCATAAATTTTCAGAACCTAGCCCAGAACTCTATAGGCAGTCACCTATGATCAGGATCAGAGAGCATTGCCAATGGGGCAATCATTTGATTGAGCAGGAAAGGGCAAAACTTACCAGATGCTTGTAGAGACTTTACATGCATTTGTCTCCCTGCTGGCCTTTCATTAAAAATCAACCAAATGTACAAAAAGTGCTTTAAAGACATACATTTGTGTGTGTATATATGTTTATATACACACACATACACATTTCCTTAGATAATTTCCATGAACTTAATATTTTTTAAATAATAACTACTTTTAGTGAAAACATATTGCTTGTATTATTATGAGGATGAATATTCAACTACAGTAGAATATTTGTTAGCCTTGGCCTCAGTTTTTAAAGCCCACAGACTCTAAGTTTTTGTTCTATTCCTGCAGTGGAAAAGAAACCATTTAGTACCACACTGAACATTACATTGAAACCCTGAATCCCAACTGGACTTTTAAACCTTTTAATAAGAAAAATAATATTTTAGGATTTCTCAGTTTGCCTCCATAGGAAACTAATGTACACATGCATCCCTGAGACTTATTTGTAGTCATGATTGTGCAATTTTCCTGCATAATGTTTGTTGAAACATCTTGGTATTTATAGTATTAAAATTTCTGTATATTTGATACCTAGGGCTATCACAACAAATTGTCACAAAAATCATGGCTTAATACAAAATAAATGTATTTTTGCACTGTTTTGCAGGCCAGAAATCCAAAATTAGGGTGTTATCAGGGCACATATAAAGGCACTAAGGGAAAATCTCTCCTTGCCTCTTCCAACTTCTGTGGCTCCTGGCTTCCCTTAGCTTGTGGCAGCTTGTTTCTAGTCTCTTCCTCTGCCTTTCCCAAGTGGCTCTGTACCCATGTGTCTCAAATCTCCCTTTCTCTTCTCTTACTAGGATAATAGTCAGTGAATGCAAAGTCTACCCTAAATCTAGGATTATCTCACCTCCAGATTTGTAAATTTATTACCTCTTCAAAGATCCCATTTCTAAGTCAGGTTACATCTATGGTTCTGAGGGTAAAAACTTACACATATCTTTGTGGCTCTCTCTTCAACCACTACAATCTGCGTTGCTGAAAAAAATAAAAAATAAAAAGAATAATGAGATCTGAATGGAACAAGCCCAAATGACTTTTGAAAGGCAAAGTCGGGGAGCTTCAACTATCGCCATATTCAAATCAAATGGAATTAAATCTTGCTATCATTTATGGGATAATCTGTGATTTTAAATACTACATAATTCACTGAGTATACTTAAAAGTCAGCTTTTTTTTTTTTATTAAATCATAGCTGTGTACCTTAATGTAGTCATGGGGTACAATGTGCTGGTTTTATATACAATTTGAAATATTTTCATCAAACTGGTTAACATAGCCTTCACGGCATTTTCTTAGTTATTGTGTTAAGACATTTATATTCTACATTTAGTAAGTTTCACATGTTCCCTTGTAAGATGAACCATAG
>CAUYTI010002207.1:0-18558 GCA_963575145.1 Galago senegalensis | reverse complement strand
TGCCTCCGCCTCCCAAGTAGCTGGGACCACAGGCGCCCGCCACAACACCCGGCTATTTTTTGGTTGCAGCCGTCATTGTTGTTTGGCGGGTCCGGGCTGGGGATTTGAACCCGCCACCTTAGGTGTACGTGGCTGGCGCCTTAGCCGTTGAGCCATAGGCGCCAAGCTGTCAGTTTTGCATTTTAGTAATAGCTGCTTATTCCAGCCCTGAAGAAGACTGGAGAATGGTGATGAAATCGTGAAAGATGTTTTCCACAGCTTCTTGAGAATTGAACATTTTTCCATGCAAGAAGTGGTTCAAAGCCTGGAAGAAGTGGTCATCAGTTGGTGCCAGATCTGGTAAATACAGAGTTTCCAAGTCCAGCTTCTGTAATTTGAGCAGCACTGTTTGTACAACATGTTGGTGTTTATCTTGCAAGAGGATTGGTCTGTCTTTATTGATCAATTGCAGCTGCCTAACTGCAAGCATCCTCATAATTTCATCCTTTTGGTTGCAGTAGGCATCTGCTGTAATGGACTAGCCAGGCATCATGAAGCTGTGGTGGATGATACCAGCGTTGGACCACCAGGCAGACCCTGTTAGCTTTTTCTGATGAATATTTGGTTTTGGACTGTGTTTCAACACTTCATCTTTATACAGCCATTGTGCTGAATGCTTGAAATTATCAATAAGAATCCATTTTTTATAAAAATTCATTTTTTGTTCATTTTTAGTTTTTTTTATTTTTTTGAGACAGGGTCTCCCATTTTGTCACCTTGGTGTTGAGTGCCATGGTGTCACCATAGCTCACAGCAACCTCAAACCTTTGGGCTCATGCAACTGTTGCCTCAACTTTCTGAGTAGCTGAAAGTGTGGGTGCCCACCATGAAACTGGCTAATTTTCTGTTTTTAGTAGAGATGGGTCCTCACTTTTGCTCAGGCTGGCCTTGAACTCCTGAGCTCTAGGGATCTGCTCGTCTCAGCCTCACAGAGTGCTAAAAGTGTGAGCACCACACCTAGCCAAGAATCCATTTTTCTTTTTTCTTTCTTTCTTTCTTTTTTTTGTAGAGACAGAGTCTTACTTTATTGCCCTCGGTATTGCCACAGCTCACAGCAATTTCCAACTTCTGGGCTTAGGTGCCTCAGCCTCCCAAGTAGCTGGAACTGCAGGTCCCTGCCACAACACCCAGCTATTTTTTTGTTGCAGTTTGGCTGGGGCCGAGTTTGAACCTGCCACCCTCAGTATATGGAGCTGAGCCACAGGTGCCACCCCAAAAATCCATTTTTCATCATGCATAACAATATGATGTAGAAATGGTTTGACTTCATGTCATAAAAGCAAAGAAAGGCAAGCTTCAAGATGATTTCTTTTCTGATGCTCATTTAATTCAAGAGGAACCCATGTATATAGCCCTTTTAGATTTGTTGCCAATGGTCCAACATTGTTGAAATAGTAACATCAAACCTTGATGCTTATTTACATGTAGGTTGAAATGGATTTATTTCTACTGTTTTTAGCTCATCATTATTGACCTTGGTCTTAGGTTGCCCATGTGGCTCATTTTCAAGATTAAGATCACTGAAAAGGAACTTCTCAAACCATCCTTGTACTACTGTGCATGCATTAGCTACCATCTTTCCCAAGCACTTTGTTGATATTTGGAGCTGTCTGTGCTACATTGGTTCCATGACAGAACTCTTATTTGAAGATAACACATTTTTTTTACTTATTATTGTTATTATTATTATTATTGAGACAGAGTCTTACTCTGTTGCTGAGGTTAGAGTGTCATAGCCTCAGCCTCGCTCACAGCAACCTCCAACTCTTGGGCTCAAGCAATTCTTCTGCCTCACCCTCCCAAGTAGCAGGGACTAGAGACACATACCACCATGCCCAGCTAAATATTCTATTTTTAGTAGAGATGGGGGTCTCCCTCTTGCTGAGGCTGATCTCCAACTTCTGACCTCAAGCAATCCTCCTATCTCAGCCTTCCAGAGTGCTAGAATTACAGGCATGAGCCACTGGGCTGGCTGGGCCAACTTATCCATGGTTTCACAAAAATTGCTCTAAAGAAATCTGAAAGATAATCACAAGCCAAAACATGCATTTGAGAGAATGAGAATATACAATCACAATAGAAGTAAAACAAGAAGTGCCAAAGTGAAATATGAGAGATGTCAACTATCAAATTTAATACTTAAGGAAACTGGAGACATTTAATACTTAATAACCTAATAACAATAATAATAATTATAAATGAAGTGAATAAAGAGATAGAGGAATTTGGACTGAATGGTAATTTGTTTGTATAGTTTTGTTTAGAGATAAAGAAAAAAACCTATTGGTTTGAATAACAGTATACATTCATTTAGTAGATTTCAGACTTTTATTATACTCTAATTGTTTCCTATATAAACCTAATCTTCCAAATTTGGCTGTAAGTTCTTGAAGGCGGATAAATATGTATTTTACCTTTCCGGTATACATAATATCTTTTAGCATGTTAATGATAGCCTATAGAAATTCAGTAAATAGGCTCGGTGCCTGTGGCTCAAGTGGCTAAGGCGCCAGCCACATACACCTAAGTTGGCAGGTTCGAATCCAGCCTGGGCCCACCAAACAACAATGATGGCTGCAACCAGAAAAAATAGCCAGGCACTGTGGTGGGCGCCTGTGGTCCCAGCTACTTGGGAGGCAGAGGCAGGAGACTCACTTGAGCCCAGGAGTTGGAGGTTGCTGTGAGCTGTGATGCCACGGCTCGCCACCCAGGAGGACAGCTTGAGGCTCTATCTCAAAAACAAAAAAAAAAAAAGAAATTCAGTAAATATCATTTGAATGTTTATAAACATAGTGAATGGATTTATTGAACATTTAAAAACTAAAATGCTAAAAACAAAATTGTCTTGGCTTTATGCATTGGTCAATAAAACATTACTAATTAATTGAATTTAACTCAACTTGAAGTTTAGAAAAATAATGTGATTTGTTTGATTTAGAATGTATTTAAAATATCCTTTTTGGCTGAGCACGGTAGCTCACACCTATAACTCTAGCACTCTGGGAGGCTGAGGTGGGTGGATTGTTGAGCTCAGGAGTTTAAGACCAACCTGAGCAAAAGTGAGACCCCGGTCTCTACTAAAAATAGAAAAAGTAGCCAGGTGTTGTGGTGGGTGCCTGTAGTCTCAGCTACTTGGGACGCTGAGGCAAAAAAGATCACTTGGAGGCCCAGAGATCTGAGGTTGTTGTGAGCTATGATGATGCCATAGCATTGTACCCAAGGCAACAGAATGAGAGTCTGCATAAATAAATAAATAAATAAATAAATAAATAAAATTCTTTTAATCAGACAAGACCATAGGAGACAAGGAAAAACAAAACAAAACAAAATGATGTAAGAAACCTGGTTAATGGAAAAATTCAGACAAAAACAAAGCAAACAGGCTGGCACCTGTGGCTCAAAGGAGTGGGGCGCCGACCCCATGTGCTGGAGGTGGTGAGTTTAGGCCTGGCCCCAGCCAAAAACTGCAAAAAAACAAAACAAAACAAAAACCCACAAAGCAAACCAATTATATAAGGGTTCATGTTTAATTTTTTTTAAAGTTTTAGAAGATTTACTTATTCTATAAATTAGTGAAAATTCAAGATTATTGGCATAAAAATGCCACTGTCATTTATTTTCATTCTTATATGCTTTCTTTTTTTAAAGGAGAGAAAATTGTCTTACCAGAATTTGCACTTGAGCTATGGCACATTCCACCAATACCGCAGCTTCTGGTACATCACCAAATTTATTTTTAAAAAGGTTTTATTATAGACAATTTCAACCCTGTAAATGTAGGGGAAAAGAGTATAATGAACCCCTAAGTACCTATCCCTGAAGTTCAGTAATTATTGACAGCCTTGTTTCATCTACCCACTGACTTCTTTTCCATCTTATTTCATGTTCAAATACTCCAGTATGTATATCTCTAAAATCTGGTTGTTATTATTACACTTAAAAATTAATAGAAGTTCCTTAATATCATCAGTTATTCAATCTGGGTTCAATTTCTCCATATATCCCATTTTTTAAAAACAATAGCTTTGTTTGACTAAGGTTTTAAATGTGATCCACATTTAGTTATTGTACTAGTACGATTGTTTAGTACAATAACTAAATGTTGACCTAGCGTATCCCTTAAATCTATAGATCTCTCTCTCTCTCTCTCTGTTTAGACCTTTATTAGAATTCCTAACTTAAAGGTAGTTAATCAATTCAAGCAAGATCGCACCTAAATTATATTGAACAGAGAGTTGCTGTCTGAGAAAGTTTGCATTTTGATGACGTGAGCTTTCTTGGGGTCTCTTCTATGTTGAGATATCTGAAGTTGTAGACATCTCCTTTGCAGAAGGAGATGTGTAAACTAATCTAATGTGCACAATAGATTGTAGAGTTGAAAAGACCTATTTGTTCCAACTCTATTAATTAAGATTCACTTCCATTACTAACTTGACAACAAGAGTTTTTTTCTGTTAGATGCGAGAAGTTACTGTGAAAGTACCAGGACCTCTTCTCAATGGAAGACTTTATCCCTTCCGTGTCTCTGAATTACCTTAGCCAGAAATTCAGTTAAGCAGTGTTTATATGGTACTTTATATTATCAAAGAGTAATTGGTGTTTTCCTTAGAATCCTGGCCAAATTCCAACTCTGATAAATACATTCTACTTCCCTAAATTTCCCCTGCAATTTCAAATGGATTTAGTATTCTTAATCACCTGTCCCAACCTGTTGCTTGGTGTTGAAGTTCATCTATTAAGCAGCTGCTGCTTTTGGTCCCAGAGGGACCTAGGCAACTTTGGCAAACAAGTATGTGTATGTATGTGCGTATGAATGACTTTGAGGGTTCTACAGCTTGAACTTATTTTCATTTGCTTAGTAAATATTCACAGATGTGTTTGTATGTGTGGGACATTGCTCTAGATATTGTAGGGGGATACAAAGATGAAGTAAATAGTAGTTCTTGCCTTAGAAGAATGCATAGTTTAGTAGGGTGGATGTTTTCATAATATTAGACAGTAGTAATTGCCCCTTTAAAGAAGTGTTCTTTGTAGTAGATAAAAACTTGACCAAGTTACTAACCCCTTCATCTTAGGTTTTTTCATGTATGCAACAGAGATAAATATCTACCTCAGAGTATTTTTTGAACACTTCAAAATTTAAAGAACTATGCCCGATGCATAGTAAGTGCTCAATGATCATTAGTGATTGCGCATTTAAAAATGTGTCAGTGGATCAGTGACTTGGATCAGTGGCTAGAAAAATGTTAATGTCACAGAAGACCGTATTGGATTGAGCATACAGATTCTTTAGGTTACAGAACCATGGATGGACAGCTCACTCATCCCATAAATGCCAGGATTTACAGGAGAATTCTACACTTAAGTGCCTAGCAGGCTCTAAATCTTTCATTTACTATACCTCTTCTAAAGATCATTAAGTCAGAAGAAGCAATTGGTATCCTTCTGTTCTTACCCCTTTATTTAACTTAAAATTTAGAGTGGTGTTAGGGACTGAGATTTGGAAATTCAGAAATTTTAAAGCTGTTACAACAGGAGAAAATAAAAAACTCACTGTTTGGCCCTGGCACCTATTCCAAAGTCCCTCCCTATTTAACGAGTTTTAAGCTTTCATATGAGACATAAGACACTTAAGGGAAAAAGTATTGCCACAAGGCTAATGATGACAACAGCTGCCAGCACATCTTCCATCAAAAGCATGTGAAGACTTGAAGCAAACTTGAGCTCCGGTTTGTTTTAGAAGCATCACTGCGACATGCCTGTGCCGGCAGAGGCTCAGAATGCATTCCTTAACACTAGGACTCCAAGATGTGGCTGATGCCGGAAGCCCAGTGGTAATGAGAGAGCCATTGTGAAGCTTAATTCAGATGGTGTTCTTTCATCGTGGGTATGCTGGCTCTGAAAGTTTGGTGTCGGGAGCCTCAAGAAAGAATGGGCCAATTCCTTTCCTTCTTTAGGGTTTATAGTCTGGCTAATTCATTTATACATGCCCCATCTTTCAGGCACTTATTGACTGCCCATTATATTCAAAGGCACTGTGTGGTATAAAGCAAGTAGTATCTTTAGGACTGATAGTATATTGTAAACTTCACATCTTAGTCTTTGTGTATTTTAGAGAAAATCCACTGGGGCACTCTGTGGAATCAAATCAACAGATATACATAATATTACTACAAAATGGTAATCTTGATTCTCTTATGTTGAGAATTTGCTATGTGCAGAATACCATTCTGGGCACTGAGGAAATTGTAAAAAGAAAATGGTTGGACTCTATTAGCTAGGTTTATGTGGAAATAGTCTACTTCATTAGCTTTAAAAAGAGGAATCTGTATTTTTTTCCTAGGAGACTCACTCGGTTTATAAACACATGATCACTTTACTAAATCTTAGCTTTCTAGGGAGCTAAAAACTCTAAGTAGGCAAGTTGTGATCTCAACTTTCATAGTTGTTTGAAGGCTTTCCGTACCCATTATTGCTGTGACCATTTCCTTCCCTTCCACGTGAGTGACTGATGGAAACCCATAATCCCCCTTTCACCATGTTTTTAAGATTGTAGTTCCACAAGTATCTGTTGGAATAAACAGTTTATATTTGGTACCTCAACTTCAAACCATCTTTGTCTTTTACATGTAAAGTGAGAGAGCCTTGGGAAAAGTTTGTACAAACAAAATAAAATCTGTGCTGTCAAAGCCTTTTTTTTTTTTTTAAATAAGGAATTCTCTACATACTGAAAATGTGCTTCTAAAAATGTAAGACAAATAGGGGTTTTATTAAACACTTGCCAGGTTAATATGCTGAGACAGTTATAAATTTTATTCCTTTTATTATCTGTAAATCCAGTCATATACATTTACCACCACTTTTCTTTTCCTACCATGTTCTTAAGACAATAGGTAAATTTCATTCAACTCTTCCTCATTTCTAGCCAATTCCATCTTGCCTTGAGATATACAAAATCTCATCTTACCAGCTCTTTTTTTTTTTTTTTTTTGAGACAGAGCCTCAAGCTGTCACCCTGGGTAGAGTGCCATGGCTTCACTGCTCACAGCAATCTCCAACTCCTGGGCTCAAGAGAGTCTCCTGCCTCAGCCTCCCAAGTAGCTGGGACCACAGGCGCCTGCCACAACGCCTGGCTCTTTTTTGGTTGCAGCCATTATTGTTGTTTGGTGGACCCGGGCTGGATTCGAACCTGCCACCTTAGGTGTATGTGGCTGGCGCCTTAGCCACTTGAGCCACAGGCACCAAGCCCTTACCAGCTCTTTCTACATGGCCCGACTTTATGTGTCCTCTTTAATATCCAGGGTTATTTCCACATTCCTTTCTAACTTGGTAGTTCCGTTTTGAAGGCATTCTTATCATTACAGCATATGAGGTCTGACAATTAAGTTCACAAACATCCTAAAAAAAGTGCTACGTGCCTCATTACTGAATATCACTAGTCACCTTTGAAGTACTCCCCTTGGGAAGGTATGTACTGATGCCAGTGCCTAGTCTACCCTTCAGAGCAATTTTGGAAGCTCTTTTTTTTGAATGATCATCAGAGATACCATACAAGGTCTGACAATTAAGTTCGTGATCTTGCCACTGTGCACTTGCATTAGCAGCACTGTACAAACAGCTTAGTAAGGTTTCATAACCTTGGTATATCAGTGTCTCACAGCTGTGTTCATGTCAATGTGTTGCAGTGTCTTGCTCAGTAGAGTTCATCATTGTCTTTGTGTTTTTTTGTGTGCTGTATAAATAGCACTGGAAAACTAGGCACAAAAAATGAAAAAAATTTTTCATTAAATGATTCAGCATTGCTGAGTGATTCAAGATATTAGTATCACAAACTTGTGCTAAAAGTAGTTCTTTATTTATATCACTGGCCATTCAACTGGATAGTCTTTTTATGCTCTTATTAATTGCTTTCAATGGCATAATCAAATGGTCCAGCCATGCAGGGGTTCAAATTGTTGTCAAGTCAAGCAACACAATATTAATTTCTTAGAATTTCTTCTAATTAGTATTAGAAGGTACTTAGACTGTATCTTTGTATAATTGTACTTATTGTAGTCCTTTAGCTTACTGAAAGAGAAAACAGTAGAAGGACATGGAGACAAAATTGGCTGAATAATTGGTTTTTGAAATTATTAATATCAATAAGAATGCTTCTGGATTTTTGAAAACAAAACAGTACCTATGGTGGGTCAATGGATAACAAACTTCATGTAGTACAACTAGGTTATCTATAGTTAGTCAAATGAAGAAAATATATCAGCTAAATGGAAGCCATACTGTAATTTTAATTACTTGAAAGTGCAAGCACAGTTTATACAAATGTCTATTGCATTTCTGAAGCAAGATGGAGCAAGCACATTCTATCTTTTATGTGCCACTGAATACAGCTATAAATCCTGGGCAGAATGCATGGAGCACTATTTGAAGACTCTAAAAAGTAAATAGTCATAGGTATATAGCAGAAGAGAAGAACTGCAAATACAAAATAGATGGTAAGATTAACCATTTCTTGTCCTCTGGACCCCCCCCCCCAGCCAGAATTTAAGGCAATCCCAGAGCAAGAAGGGGAACATTGACTTGGACAAAGAGAGCTCCAGGAGCAGACCTCTTGTTCTTCCAGGAAAGAAATCAGCTAACACTCAGAGAAAGAGTCGGAAATCTCCCTTTCTTTTTCCTTCTTTCCTCTCCCCTTTTCTTCCCCCGTCCCCCTCCTCTTCTTTTTCTTCTTCTTTATGTCTCTACTCCATTTTCTTATGCCATAGACTAGGCAGTCATGCTGTGATAGAGGTGGTAGCACCAAGAATAGCAGCTGCAGAGTTCTTCAGTACCTAAATCTGAGGGAAGAGAATGTTCTTCTTTGACTGGAGGAGCTATCATCAGAAAAGCATGGGGTTTACCATGAGACGTTTACCATGAACATTAACAGAACGTTCTTCTCTGACTGAGGAGCTGTCGTCAGAAAAGCATGGGGTTTACCCCTGTTGCTTTCCCACTCCTTTATTATCTTGCTGCTTGGCTCCAGAAGGGGCCAGTAGGAAATGTGGACAATGGATATCCAGCTTTTCTGATTAGAAAATTGAAAAGGGATCCCCAGAATTCCAGAAGTACCAGGGAGATCATGGAGAGGGGAAAGCTTAGGAAGAAAAGCCATAAGGTTGTCTAAGAACTTCTGGGTTCATCCTTGGTTTGTGTATGCATAATCTGATCCTAAATGAAATACCAAAGACATTGAGAACTGAACTAAGGCACAGACCACAGCCCAAATCCCAGACTGGTCATTGGATGGCATACACATGGAATAATGCTCAATACCAGAAAAATCTCAATGTACATAAGAATCAACAGATGCTAATGCTAGGGTGTCACAGATGTTGGAATTATCTGACCAAATATGCTCAAAGAAGTAAGGACATAGAGTCTTGAAAATAATGGAAAGATTGGAAGTCTTGAAACAGGTAATATAAAGAAGAACCAAATGAAAAACAGGATTGGAAAATACAGTGGCAACAACAAAACCCTTCACAGAATAGACACGGGATTGGTAGAAGATGGAAATGACAGAAAGAAGAGTCAGTGAACATGAAGATAGATTAATAGAAATTATTCAATCTTAAAAATACAGAAAAAAGACTTAAAAAAGAACAGAAGTATATGAGATAATACCCAAAGGTCTAGCATTCATGTGATTAGAATCTCAGAATGAGAGAAGAAAAAACATGGGGAAGAAACATAATTTCAATAAATAATGGCTAAAAACTTCTCAAATTTGGTAAACCTGCAGATTCAGGAAATATGGTGAATTCTAAATGAGACAAGCCCAATTAAATCCATGCCCAGATATTTTATAATTAAACTGCTAAAAGCTAAAGGCAAAATAATTTGAAAGCAGCAAGAGAAAAATGAAGTAATGTTCAAATGGCTACAGTTTTCTCATCAGAAATTGTTCATGAAAAAGATAGTAGAATGGCATTTTTAAGCACTAAAAGAAAAGAATTATCAAGGCTGAATGTTACATGCAGTGAAAATATTTTTCAGCAATGAAGGTTAAATAAAGACATTCTTAGAAGAAGGAAAACTAATAGAATATTTGTCAGCAGTCCTGATCATATAAATGAAATTCTTCAGACAGAAAGGAAATGATACCAGAAGGAAATCTGAAGCACCAGGAATGATGGAAGAGCAGTATAAATGGTAAATATGTCTGTAAGTATAACAGACTATTGTCTTTTTACATTCTCTAAAGTATATTTGACAGTTGAAAGCAAAAACTATAACATTATTTGATGAGTTTTCAATGTATGTATGTAGTATATGAGACAACTACAACACAAAGGATGGAGGGTAAATGGATTTAAATTGTGGAAACATTTCTACATTGCGCCGGGTGTGGTGGCTCATACCTGTAATCCCAGCACTATAGGAGGCTGAAGCGGGAAGATTGCTTGAGCTCAGGAGTTCGAGGCTTGTCTGAACAAGAGTGAGACCCCCGACTCATGAAAAAAAAAGGAAAAACCCAGCTGGGCGCCAAGGTGAGCACCTATAATCCCAACGGCTTTGGAGGCTCAGGCAGCAGGATACCTACAGCCTGAGTCTGAGGTTGCAGTGAACTATGATGCCATTGCACTCTGCTCAGGGCATAGGGTAGAACTCATCTCAACAACAAAAAAACCAAACAAACAAAACAAACAAAAAAAATTTCTACATTGCATTTCAAGTGGCAAAATATTGATTCTAAATATACTGAGAAAATTTAAGCATGTGTGTATATCGTAACAAAGCTCCCTGCCACACACACAACTTACATACACATGCATTATACAATGTGAAATAATAAAAAAATAAAGTAAGTTAAAATGGAGTACTAAAAAATGCTCAAATCCAAAAGAAGGAAAGAAAGGGTAATGAAGGAAGGAAAAATGTAGAGACAGTGAGTAAACAATAAAATGGAATATCTAAGTCCAAACATATCAATAATAACATGAATTGTAAATGGTCTAATGAATGAAAAGGTAGAGATAATCAGAAGAGGTAAAAGTAGATAATCCAATTATATGCTGTCTACAAGAAACCTACTTCAAGTTTAAAGATATAGAAAGATTAAATGTAAAATAATGGGAAAAAGATGTATCATGCAAACACTAATCAAAAGACAACCGGCGTTATTATACTAATATCAAACAATGCAGACTTCAGAGCAAAAAAAATCACCAGAGATAAAATGAGACATTATATAATATATATAATAACATTATATATTGTATAATGATACAAGAGTAAATTCAGCAAGAATTCAGCAGTAATGATACAAGAGTAAAATGAGACATTATATAATATATATAATAACATTATATATTATATAATGATACAAGAGTAAATTCAGCAAGAAGACATAATAATCCTAATTCAATTGATTTTTGATGAAATTGCAAAGGCCATTCAGTGGCGAAAGACTGTCTTTTTAGCAAATGTGTTGGAACAATAGGAGATATATATATATGAGTAAAAAAAATTTCCACTTAAACCTTATACCTTATACAAAATTAAAATAAAAATTAGTCCTAGCTCTATTATAAAACATATAACCATAAAAGTTTTAGATGAAAATATAGGAAAGAATATTCATGACCTGGGGTAGGCAAGGAGTTCTTAGATATGGGTATAACATTGAAATCATGATCCAAAAAATGAACAATTGATAAATTGGATTTCAAAATTCAGAACTTTTGCTCTACAGGACACTGTAGAGATAATGAAAAGATAAGATTTTAACACTATTCAAAATCTCCTGATCTTTTTATGTAGGTAACCATTCCCTGTCCCCCTTTTTTTTCCTAGTAGGCTACTTCAGTCCTGTGACCACGAGACCCATCTTCATTCATCTCCTGGGCACCCATCTCTAATGTTTTCTCATCACTATCTACACACACCCCAGGGTTTCTGTCTCGTTCAGGTCTGTCTTGGGCCAGCTATGAGAAACATGTTCCTTTGATCCACAGTTCCTAAGAGTACAGCTAATTCACTTTATTTTACCACCTTGGTTCTTCTATCCTAAATAGTCTAATAACTAGAATAAGACTACCATCAACTACTTCCCTGCGATCTAGAAGTTGAGAATAAAATTTTGCTTTTGTCATGTATATAAGGTACTTATGGATTATCTGTAGCAAATGCTGAATCCCAAGTTTGCTATACCTGAGCTTGCATATGCCTTGCTTCCTATAGGTGTGTCCCAAGTAAGAAAAATAAGATAAATAAGTCTTAAAATTAATCTAAGCAAAACATAGGAAGATAATACTGTTGCTGCATTAACAGTTTTCTGAAAAGTTTCCAGTAAACTCAGTTTTTGCTTCTGTACTGTAAATTATCCCTATAAACAGTTTTCTCTTTACATAGAAAACTGAGTTAATACATTGAGTTAATGTGATACTCAAATAAGAGAACTTAATTTTGGTTTTAGAATTTTTTCTTACCTAAAATAAGAACCCATTTGGCATCCTTTTTTTTTTGAGACAGAGTTTCACTATGTGGCCCTAGAAAGAGTGCCGTAGCTCACAGCAACCTCAAGTGATGCTCCTGCCTCAGCCTCCCAAGTAGCTGGGACTGCAGGCACCTACCACAACACCCAGCTATTTTTTGTTGCAGTTGTCATTGTTGCTTAGCTGGCCCAGGCCAGATTTGAACCCGCCACCCTTGGTGTATGTGGCTGGCGCTGCAACCACTGTGTTATAGGAACCAAGCCTGGGCATCCATTTTATCATGAAAACACTTCAAAAACTTAAAATTTACTTTTTGTCTCCCCAGGTTAAAATTACTTTATGGCAATTAATGTAGAGATAATTATCTCGATGCTGTGCCACAAAAACTGGTCAATTTAGTGAGTTAAACCACTCGTTTTAGCATTCATAGCTTGAGATCAATCAATTAGTGAATAGATCAAATGTGAGATTTAATGATACACATGAATGATTTTAAGTTTCTGGGTGTTAGTGGTAATTTAGAGTGTTTTACTCTATTAAATTTAGTCCTTCCTTATCTCTTTTCCATACAGTTGGAATGGACATTTAGCTGACCTTGACTGCCCTAACCCTACCCCCTTTGAAACTCTCCTCCATACTGCCATTCTATAATCTTTAAAATTCAATAATCATGCTGCTCTCGTGCTTAAAAAGCTGCCAGTTAGAGAGGTTCTATATTACATATGAAATGGAGTTCATATTCTTGAGCAGACTTTTAGGACTTCAAAAGCTAGTTCCACTTTGTTTTATTGGTTTTGTTTTCTTTACCATCTTTGCTTCAGGCCTGTCATGGTGTCTCATGCCTATAATCCTAGCACTCTGAGAGGTGGGGTGGTGGATTGCTTAAGATCAGGAGTTTGAGACCAGCCTCAAGAAGAGCAAGACCCTGTCTCTACTCAAAATAGAAAAACTAGCTGGGCATTGTGGTGAGGGCTTGTAGTCCCAGATATTTGGGAGGCTGAGGCAAGAGGATTTCTTGAGCTCAAGAGTTTGAGGTTGCTGTGAGCTCTCATGATACCAGGGCACTCTACCCAGAGCCATAGAGTATGAGTGTCTCAAAAGAACAAAACAAAACAAAACAAAAACCAAACATCTTTGCTTCACACTCTATAGGTGTTTTTACCTTTCTCTGAATATAGAATATTCTTTCAGGTTTTCATATTCTGTACATCGTGTTCAGTTTGCTAATAGTCCCTATTCCTTGCTCCCTCCCCAATCCATGTTGAATTCCTTCTCAAATCTTTACATTCCAATTCAGATGTCACCTTCTTTGTGAAATACGCCCTCTGATGCCTCTCCCCTGGCACATTATGTCATGATAGTACTTTTTACATACTTGTGGAACAAGGTAGTACAAGTATTTGTTTACTCATCTATTTTGTCCAATAGAATGTGAGTTCCTTGAAGAAAGAGTCTGTTTACTGCCACACCTTGAATCCTAGCCAAGTGCCTGACATAATAAACACCCAGGCAATGTTTGTGGAATGAATGAATTATGGGCTAAAAGAGTTAACACACCTTTACTGGTTTATCACTTACTTATAAAGTGAGCACCTACCCTGGGAGAATCTGGCATTTTATAATTTCAAAAATTTCCCTTTATAATGAAGCGAGTGCACAAAAGTAGTTGTGAAACTCTGTGGGACAGCTTGTGCCATTCCTGTTCATGGAGTCAGGCCAGGGCATTAGAAGAAAGGTATGACTGCAGTTGTTAAGCATTCCTCTTAGAATTCCTAAACATAAGTGAGTGTTTGACATATGTAAATTCAAATTTGGCTTAAAGGTCAAGTAACACAAGCCCCCAAAATACTTTAGAATTTTCTCTCAATAAGTGGCCTATTAAGGTCTAGCATTTTTTTTCTCTCTTTTTTAGAGACAGAGTCTCACTTTATCACCCTCGGTAGAGTGCTGTGGCATCACAGCTCACAGCAACCTCCAGCTTTTGGGTTTAGGCGATTCTCTTGCCTCACCCTCCTGAGTAGCTGGGACTATAGGCACCCACCACAACACCCGGCTATATTTTGTTGCAGTTTGGCTGGGGCTGGGTTTGAACCCCCCACCCTTGTTATATGGGGCCAGCACCCTACTCACTGAGCCACAGGCACTGCCCAAGGTCTAGCATTTTCATATGATAAAAGTACCTTTTTAAATAGGGCCTTGTTCAAAGAAGATGCTCAATAAGTATTCATGCTTATTAAGTGAATTGATTTTTCCCTATTTTACTAAATTATAATAGCAGTGGCATCTGTGCATATGTTCCTCTCTGTATCTATATATAAATATGATCCTGCAATTCTTAGAATCGTAGAATATCAAACCTAAGATCTTTGAGGTTATCTTGCTGAACATTCTCAAGTTAAAGATGAAGAAACTAAGGTCTAGAGAGATTAGTGCTTTCTTGAGCTGAACCATGTGAAATTGCTGTTTCTGTAGGTCAAACTGGTCCAAAATTTCTAATTTTATTTGTTGCAACCCAAAGCAAATCAAAGTGTACATTTTATGTCAGGATCCAAGACTCTTCTTGAGAATGTTGAGACAAAAAATTAATGTCTAAAGTTAAAATTAAACACTAAGTGGGTCAGCGTCCAAGTTGTAGGAGAGGAGTCGAGTCCCTGTGGCTTTACCAGTTACACTCCATCAAGGATACATTTGGAACACAGGGTAAAAAGTAAAGGTTTGGACTGTATGTCAGGTTGGGAAACTTGTAAAGAAAAAAAAATGATCTATTTTTAAAAAATATCCTGGGCTATAAAAATTTCTTTGTTGAATTTTTTAAGAACATGATTTTAAAAGCTTTTGCCAAGTTTAACTGGTATGGCTTTATTTCAAAGAGCTAGAATTGCTCAAAGAATTGCTAGTCCCTGAACATTTTCCATCCGACCTAAGATAAAGAAATGTAACTGAAAGTGAGGATTATTTTGTTTACTGTCCTGCCTTCATGAGAAGCCAGGCTTACCATGGGGACTGCATTTCATTTTCAGAATGAGGTTTCAACAGAAAGCAGTCTGCTCATGCATGCATGACAGGAGAGGAGTGTGCCCTGAAATGATGATATTTTTACTTAAGAAAGGTTTTTGGCTCAGGAATTTCTTTGGGAGATTTCTTTATGATATTTCTTTCTTGACACCTGTGGGCTAGTTGGTCCTTTTCTTCATAAACATGTACAAGTCAACCCAAACCATTCTGTGGACCTTTCATTTCTGTTTATTGTCTCTCTTTTTTACTTTCTGCAGTATTTATGTCAGAAGGTCTGGGGCCAAAAAAATCATCATGAGCTTAGATTACTCAGAGGTTTCTAATCTTCTAATGTGGGCCTGTGAAGACCCACCCATCACTGAAATAGGACACATATGCAATTTCCTAGACAATCAGCATAAATGTGTTTTTCTTTGCTTTACTTTTAGATTAGATAATTATTTTAGCTCTTATCCTTGCCTCAAATGCAGAGGCAATTATTTTTGCTTTCTCTTTTCACTGAAGAAAATCAGCAGTGAGAAATGATTTAAAAATATGTTTCTTGTTTCTGATTTTCTTAATGAATACATTCAGATTTATAGGATGGCCTGGTCAATTAATTTTATGAACAGTTAAAATAAATACCTTATAGCTGTCTTTTAAATATAGCCCATTTTATAAACACAATCTGTAAATTCCATGAGGGCAGGAATTAGCTGTTTTGTTCACTTTTAGATTCCCAGCATCTAGCACTCTGCCTGGCACATAGTAGGACCCAATAAATATTTGCTGAATAAATTAATGGAAATAGAAATATTGACCTTGAGCTTTGAAACAGTAGTTACCTACACTTAAAAAATTAACTTAATGAAAAATTCAATTATGGAAGATAGAGAAGACATACAAATCATTACTTTGGTATAACCCAGAGTCTAGGGAGGTAAGTGCTCATGGGAGGATTTAACTCCAGGTCTTGCCCTTCAAATCTAGATGTCTTTGAACCCTAGTATCTGAAAGAAACTTTGAATTGGAGGTCATTGGGTCCAATTATTTATTGACAAAAAGTCACTTAGCCTTCAATTGCTTACCATTTATAATATGGTGAAATGGTTTTTACTAGCTAATAGACAATATTTTTTTTGTGGAAAAAATTCTAATTGCTAGAAAGTTTTGTTCTTCTGTTGAGTCAGAATTTACTTGTCTGTTATTTCCATACAGTGACACTAGTTCCACTTTCTGGGATTGTGTGTGGTAAGTCTGTTGGGGACCAATGAAGACCTGGCTTAAGGTCTGATATCCTTTATATCAGTACTAGTCTAGATTTATTTTGGGATAAGCCCAAACCAGATAATAAGCCTCCCCAAATCTTGCCACATAGTAAGTCTGAATTAGCACGCTTAGCACCACCTAGTGTTCCTACCTTATGCATTGTTTACGGGAATGGAAATTAACAGTTCTTTCTGGAGCAGTTTGGCCCAATCTATGAAATTGTATTGCTTCATCAAGAAGTTTTATTTTAAGGAATGTACCTTAAATATTTCAAAGTTGTACAAAAATAGATAAACAAAGATGCCTATGGATTAGTAGGATATACATAAATATTTTATAACCATTTAGATGTTCCTCAGAAGGAACTAGCTAAATAAACTGGATACATCCACTCAATGGAAGAGAGTCACAAAAAAAATTAGGTATACATTAAAATTTATAAAAATTTTAAAACCATTTAGATGTTCCTTAGAAGGAACTAGGTAAATAAACTCAATGGAAGAAAGTCATGAAAAAAATTAGGTAGAGCTACATATATCCAGTTGAAAGAGGTTCACGATATGTTATTAAATGAAGCAAATATAGAAATATGCAGATAAAGCAAATATAGAAATATGTGTGACATGATTTCATTTTTGCAAAATAGTAGTATAATAAATGTATCATACAGAATTTTGAAAAATTATATACCAAGTTGTTAACACTAATCTATATGGGATAGTATTAAGATGGACTCTTAATTTTTACTTAATATATTTCTGTATTCTTCAAATATTTTTAAGCAAACAGGTATTACCTCTGTAATCAGAAAAAACAAAATAGACATTTTAAAATGTCACTAGCAGGGCCAGGCATGGTGGCTCATGCCTGTGATCCTAGCACTCTGGGAAGTCGAGGCAGATGGATTGCCTAAGCTCACGAGTTTGAGACCAGCCTCAGCAAGAGCAAGACCCCATCTCTAAAAATAGCTGGGAGGCTCAGTGCCCATAGCACAGTGGTTACGGCACTAGCCACATGCACTGAGGCTGGTGGGTTCAAACTCAGCCTGGGCTAGCTAAAAAATAAAACAACAGTGACAACTGCAACTAAAAATAGCTGGGCATTATGGGTAGGTGTCTGTAGTCCCAGCTACTTGGGAGGCTGAGGCAAGAGAATCACTTGAGTCCAAGAGTTTGAGGTTGCTGTGAGCTATGATGCAATGGCACTCTACCAAGGATGACAAAATGAGACTCTGTCTCAAATAAATAAAATAAAATAAAATTTCACTTGGAAAAACTGTGAACTATTAGGGCTACAATCAACCCTGGATTGAGTAAGACAATCTTTAGAATTAATTTAACCTAATGTCCTAATTTTACAGATAAGAAAACAGTCCTACAATGTGAAATGTGTTACCTAAAACCTCAAAGTAGTTAGTAGTAAATCCATTTTTAGAAGCGAGCTTTAGTACTCTTTGAATTATACCACAGTGCCTGTAAAAGAGCAGGCACGGTAAATTTTGAGAACAATAAAAAGGTATTTTCTTATAAATGTCTCTATAACTTGTTTTAAAAAAGTATTGCAGGCTCGACGCCTATAGCTCAACCGGCTAAGGCTCCAGCCACGTACACCTAAGGTGGCGGGTTCGAATCCCCACCCAGACCCGCCAAACAACAATGACAGCTGCAACCAAAAAATAGCCGGGCGTTGTGGCGGGCGCCTGTGGTCCCAGCTACTTGGGAGGCAGAGACAAGAGACTCGCTTGAGCCCAGGCATTGGAGGTTGCTGTGAGCGTGATGCC